>VZQC01002004.1:1261262-1271398 GCA_009823505.1 Rhizomys pruinosus | reverse complement strand
CCTCCCAACTAAAAAAAGCCCAAGGCCAGATGGTTTCACAGCAGAATTCTATAAAACATTTAAGGAGGACTTAGAAACATTATTACCAAAATGTTCAGAATGATACAAGCAGAGAGAAACCTCCCAAATTACTTCTATAAAGCCAGCATCACTCTAATACCAAAACCAGGCAAATATACAACTAAAAAAAGAAAACTATAGACCCATCTCATTAATGAACAGAGATGCAAAAATTATCAACAAAATACTTGCAAAATGCATACCTATTCACAACAAAAAGATCATCCATCATGACCAAGTTGGATTCATACCAGAGATGCAGGGATGGTTAAACATACATAAATCAATAAATATCATAAAACACGTAAATGGACTGAAAGATAAAAATGACATGATCATCTCAATTGATGAAGAAAAAGCCATGGACAAAATTCAGCATCCCTTCATGTTTAAAGTCCTAGAGGGAATTGGACTGGAGGGAACATTCCTCAACATAATCAAAGCCATATACACCAAACCCATAGCCAACATCATCATAAATGGAGAAAAGTTACAGACATTCCCTTTAAAGGCAGTAACACAGCAAGACTGTCCTCTGTCACCACTCTTCTTCAGTACAGTGCTTGAAGTGCTTGCCAGTGCATAAGGCAAGAAGGGAAAATTAAAGGAGAACTAATTGGAAAAGAGGAAGTGAAACTATCCTTCTTTGCAGATGATATGATAGTTTACCTAAGGGATGTTAAAAATTCTACCAGAAAACTCTGGAAAATGATTAAGAGTTTCAGTAAAGTGGAAGGATACAAAATTAACCTAGAAAAATCAATAGCCTTTCTTTACACCAACAACAAGCAACTGGAGAAGGAATACAAGAAGACCTTCCCACTCACAATAGCCACAAAAACAATAAAATACCTAGGAACAAAAGATGCCAAAGATCCCTAAAACAAAAATTTTAAACCCCTGAAGAAGGACATTGAAGAAGAAATCAAAAGATGGAAACACCTCCCATGCTCATAGATTGGAAAAAATTAATATAGTAAAAATTTCCATTCTACCCAAATTAATATACAGATTGAATGCAATCCCAAATAAAATCCCCAAGAGTTTCTTCACAGACCTGGAAAAAAATCCTTAAATTCATATGGAAAACACTATACCAGACTTCAAACTACATTATAGGGATATAGTCCTAAAAACAGCCTGATACTGGCCCCAAAACAGGTCCATAAACCAATGGAACAAAATTGAAGATCCAAATGAACAGGTACAACTTCAGCCACCTCATATTTGACAAGGGGGCCAAAAAGACTCAATGTAGGAAAGATAGCATCTTCAGCAAATGGTGCTGGCAAAACTATAAGACATAGTTGTAGGAAAAGACTTTTTAAATTAAATAGGAGCTGTGTAGGAAATAAGGTCAACAATTGACATGTGGGGTCTCATTAATCTCAAACACTTCTGTACAGCAAAAGAAACAATCAAGGAAGTGGAGAGAAAACCCACAGAGTGGGAGGAAATGTTCACCAGTGATACACCTGACATAGCATTAACATCCAGAATAAATAACTCAAAACCAAAGAAGAAAGACGACAAATGACCCAGTCAAGAGATGGAGTAAAGAACTGAACAGAGACTTCACAAGTGAGGAAATAAAGATGACTTAGAAACATCTTAAAATCTGTTCTACATCATTAATAATTAAGGAAATGCATAATAATCCACTTTAATATATCAACTCACTCCAATAAGATTGGCTAAGTTCATGAAAACAAAAGACACCAAATGCTGGAGAGGATGCAGGGAAAGGGGAACATTCATCCACTGCTGATAGGCATGTAAACTAGTAAGTACAACCACTATGGGAAGCAGTGTGGATAACCCTTAAGAGCCTCAAAATGATTCTACCACCTGACCCAGTCATACCACTCCGGCGTATATACCCACAAGACTCATCCTACCACAAAGGTACATGCACATCTAGGTTTACTGCAGCTCTCTTCACAAGATCAAAGAGCTGAAACCAACCCAAATGCCCTTAAGCCAAGGAAAGGATAGAAAAATGTGGTCCATCCACACAATGGGGATCTATCAGCAGTAAAGAAAGATGACATCATGAACTTTGCAGGTAAATCGATGGAGCTAGAAGACATGCTAAGTGACAGAATGCAGTCCCAGAAGAACAAAGGACAAATGGTATCTCTCATCTGTGGATGCTAGTATCAAACATCTAGTTGTAAGGTATATATATATATTGCCTTTTACCTGAAAGCAACTGTATCATTATAATGTGAATACCTTAATGGGATCTAGAATTAACCTACCACTTATTTTCAGACATTTTAATTATGGTGTATGGGGAGAGGGTATGTATGCATACTTTAGAGTAATATAAAATTAAAGAGGATAAATGTGAATTCCAAAAATGATTACCCTCATTTGAGGATGCTAATACCTAATCCCCAGTTGAAAGACAAGCTGAAAACCATTAATGTTATATTTCTTTTTATCTGAAAGCAACTGTGCTATTATAGTGTGAATCTCTTAAGAGGGCTCTAGAATTGACCTACCATTTATTTTCAGAGTCTGTAATTACTATATATGGGTGGAAGGTAGGTATTCATATCTTAGAGTAATATAAAATTAAATGGGAAAATATGAATGCTTAAACACATTCTGGAATTAACACACAGTTTATTCTCAGCGGTCATAATTTTGATACCTATGTAATGGTTATATATTCATATGTTGGAGGAATACAAAGGGGAGGGAAAAACAACGACATAAAGACTGGGTAAAAAACTGAATTATACAGGTAAATTTGGCTCAAAACAATAAGCCTGTGCAGAGAAAAACTTTGGAATGACTGATAGAAAGAAAAATGGAAGACATATATGGCAGAAGACATGAACTGGGGCGGGGTAAGGAGCGGGGAGAGGGGAAATATGTGTGAGGTGGAATGAAGGATAATGTATGAAATTCACAAATCATCAATAAAAGAACACTGGCGTTAATGGAGACCTGGGTTTGAATGCCAGCCCCCACATGGTGGCTAACAACCATCTAAAACTCTAGTACCAGGGGATCCAACACCCTTGTCTGTCTTCTGTTGGCATTGTACAGCATGGCACACTAACAAACATGTTGGCAATACAGTAATACACGTGGCGTTTTTAAAAATTCATATAATTACCAACAAAGTCATTTGTTAATTTAAAAACTATTGTCCCTTTTCTTATTTCTCAATCCTTTTCACCTAAGTGGATTATTATATTTTTGTTGGTGTCACATTATATATTTTGGTTTTCTTTAATATCTTTTTTCCAACATCTTTTTGTTTGATTTACTTTCATGAAAGTTTGAACAGTACCTAGAATACAGCATTCAGTCCTCCTTCTTGCATTTATCAATTGAGGAACTCTATGATTTTGAAGATTTTTAACCAACATTACATGGATTGAAACTAATTTATACAGCTAGTAGTTTCTTTTCTAAAAAGATTTCTTTACTCATTATTTTTATGTTTACATGTGTATGCTTTCATAGGTTCATGTGTACGACATGTGTTCTGGAAACTTCAGAGGACAAAGAAGGGGATCAGATAACCTGGAGTTAGAGTTACAAGTAGTTGTCATACCATGTTGGTTCTAGGAATGGAGCCCAGGCCCTCTGCCATGGCAGTAAGCAATATTAACTGCTGAGGCAGCTCTCCAGCCCCCTACACATTTTTCTTACTGTTTGTTAAAGACTTGTGAATTAGAAAACATACTATAAGATTAGCATCTTACTTTAATGATTAAAACAAGGTTTGTACCATCAAAATGCCTCATAATAATTGCTGGCTATTTATGATAAATACTCCAAGTAATGTGAAAAGTGTTTTCTTTATAGAATGCATTTATGTATGTGATTTGATACAAATACATAATCTAAATTAACCTTCAAAGAGTTTATACATGATTGGTGCTGCCAACTTTATTTCACAAATAAATCACATGACTTCTCTGGGTGTTACAAAAATTTGTTGAAGTCTGTGTGATGGCAAAGAGCAAATAGAATATTTTTTTAATGATTTACACCACAGTACATACACCCCACAAAACATATTTTCAAATAGCTTCCTTCTTGTTTTACCTAATGGTCTAATTAAAAATTCAACATTAAATTCAGCTGTGAATTTTAACAATATCCTTTGAGAAAATTATTCTCAAAATGGACCTGAAGTATCATGGGCACTTTTATTGTTAAATCTGTGTGGCTTTTTAGCTGAGTGCCAGTCTTTTCATTGTGCAAAGTGTATTTTTATTATTCACTCTATTCTTCCTTTTCCTTCTCAGCCAAAGGGAACTGTATAGTGGATAGTGCTCTGTGTTACATTAGCAAAAGAGCCAAACAAACATCAATGACATTCACAAAACTTATAATTGTTCAGTGTAATAACAATCTATCTCTGGCTTGGGTAGAACCTGAAATTTCCATTTTTCCACATGCTTAAAATAATGTTATTTAGCATTAAGCTGATTAATGGACCACACCCAGGAAGTCATGCAAAAGAAATGGACAGAATAGCTGTCCATTTAATGAGATTCTCAAGTTTTCTTTCCTGGTATCCCTGCTGTCTTAGTTCCGTGCTTCTGGGGAGGAACACAGACATACAGCTTTCCTTAAGTGTGCATACTCTTCTGGGTTTGTTTGTTTGTTTGTTTGAGACAGGGTCTCTCTCTCTCTCTAGCGCTGGCTGGTCTGGAACTCACTATATATAGCAGGCTGGCCTCCATCTCAAAGGGATCCACCTGCCTCTGCCTCCTCATAGCAGATGCTGAGATTCCCAGATAGCCTTCCCTGAGGATTTTTCTTTAAATTCTAATAAAATTGTCTTACAGCTTCTGTTTTGGTCAATTCTTAAATTCTTTTATGAATGAGACAAAAAGCCCTGTAGAGGATGCTCTTTCTCCCCACTTAAATAGGCAGGCAACAATTGACTATTAAGGGAAATAATGAAGGGCTAAGATAATTTGGCTCTGGACTTGAAACATTCCAAAGTCTCCACAGTCATTGGTGTTCAAATCAGCTTTGCAGAAGGTTCTCTGCACAGAGAAGCTTTTCCAAGGACTTTCATTTACAAGACATTTATATAAGAAGAATATGATTCTTTCTTGAACAGAACAGTAATGGATCTCAAGAGTTAGAGAAAGTACTCTGAGCCCCAGCAGTTGAACCCTGGAAACATTTTCTGTCTGTGGCTATGTTGCCTCCATGGCTCCATTATGTCTCTCTCTTCTGCCTCTACCTTCATTGTTTCCTAACATCTCCCTCCTTGAGGAAGTAGTCTGTAGTCTCTAGATTGAGAAAAGCCTCATGTCTTTTTAAAAATTTTATTTATTTCTATATGTGTATCAATGTACTGTCTGCATGCAGGTTTGTGCGCCCGTGTTGTGGAATGCCGCGGAGATCAGAAGAAGGTGTCGGATTCCTCTGGAACTGGAGTTCTCCTGGAACTGGAGTTTCAGAAGGTTCTAGGCCGCCATATGGATGTTGGGGATCGAACCCGGGTCCTCTGTAAGAGCAGTCAGCACTCTTAACCACTAGACCATCTCTCCAGCCCCCCAAGTACCTAGTTGTAAAGCAAACTGAGCAACATTAATGCTATATTCCTCACAATCTGAACACAACTGTGCTCTTATATTATGAATCCCTAGACAGGTTCTAGAACTAACCTACCATTTATTTTCAGACTATGGATTTTTGGTAGATGATGTTGGGCATGTTACATATTTTAAAGTAACATAAAGTTAAAATGGAAAAAGATGAATCAAAAAATATGGAAATAACACACAGTTTGTTTTCAGAAGATACAATTTTAGTATAGGTGTGATGTATCAGGCTGGTGTAACTTAGCCTTTCTGGGTGCTTAATGACCATACTTAATACCCATACAAATTTGGCCCAGGGACCTAAGGGGTAACTTTGTTCCTTGCCCTCAGGGGTCAACTAAGTCGCAGGGGACTATGCATGGGGGCATCACCTGAAATGTCCTGTAAATGTGTGTCACCATTCTTCCTTTGCAGAGAGGTCTTGGTGATCCACTAATGGGACTTCATCCAGTGTCTAGTCTATAAAGAAGAAAGTCTGCTCATGCTTCAAAAAGGGAAGCCTGGTCTAGCAAGACCTAACTGTGTCCTCAAGTGGATGGAACTGGTGATAGAAAAGCCAAAAGGAGCCAGGGACTGCCCCCCCCCCAACAACAACAACAACAACAACAACAACACCAACCTGAATGACCCTTGAGGACCAGATCCTCAACTGACCTTGAGAAAACAAAAACCTTGGTTAATCTGGGCTGTGTGGCCTTAAGCATCCAAAAGGAAAGTATAACCAGAAATGAATAATCAGTAAGCTCTGAGAAATTGTACTTCATATATAAAACTTGAGAATCCTTCAAACCTTCAATCCCGCATGGGTACTACTGAGATATACAGCTTGTGGACTGAGTGGCTACTGGGATTTCAGCCTCTTCAGAGTATAGACTGACTTTGTTGGAGTACCCAGGCTGTATCATGGAGGCTAGTTCAGGAAGATCAAGACAGGACTAACGCTTGCTGGACCTCATTTGGGTGACCCTGGGGAGGGACCCCAGTGTGGAGCACTAGGGCATGATTGATGGTTGCTTGGGTTTGCCAAGGAGGAACCTTCAAGCAGTTCCTTGGGGAAAACACGACATCTTTTAACAAGAAAAAAGAAAGAAAGAAAGAAAGAAAGAAAGAAAGAAAGAAAGAAAGAAAGAAAGAAAGTCCTCAATTAGGGGATTGATGTGTATGTGTATGTAGGGATTGATATATGTGACTAGAGAGTATATGAATAGATATCGATATGTATATTATATATATATATGCAATACACAGTTTGGAGAAAAATGAAATTTCCATGTTAAAGTATCACTGTAATTTGCAAAAAAAAATATGATAACGCCTAGAAATAGACTAAAAAGATATATTATACCAAATTCTCTTCGCTGAGAAGGAAGAAACCCTAAGCCCAGTGTTTCAAGGCATAGCTGTCTGGTTGTTGAGGTGATATGTGTTGACCTAGCATATCATTGACCAAGTTCTTTAAGCTTTTAAACACTCAATTATCATCTATAGGATCTGATTTAAAGTAAGAAGGCTGGAAAACAGGCTGCACTTCACATAGGCTGCAAAGGAAGCTTTATTATTTATTATCTGTGTTTTATTTAATTATTTATTTATTATCGTGATACTTTTCCATAGCATTGAGGAAAGGAGGAAGAGGAACAGACAAGTAGTGACCAAGACAAGAATTGAAGGAAGAACCCCAACTTCCTAGACATGGAACAGACTCAGGACAAACACTGCTTCTTATTACTTTCAATAAATGCATTCAGTTTGATTAGCTTCAAGTTTATTTGTCAAAGACAATTATTACATTCATAAGTAAAAAGTATATTAAAATTGTCATTAACTCTCAAATTCTAAATTGAAAAACTGGCGATGCATATATTTGTCATTTAAACAAAATCTAGTTATTTTTTTTCTCCCTCTCCTCATTCTTTCTCTTCCTAGCTGGCTGCTAAACTGCTTATTACCTTTTTAATTCTGTATCTTTGTTTCAGAGCATGCTCTAATTTGCATTTCTAAAATCAGATGTTCCTTTCAGGAAACACAGTATCCTAATTAAAATATTAAAAGGTTCATTTGAATGAAGAGAATTTACATTGCCATAAAAATGCTTGAGTAATGCAGGATGTTCCCTTTTTATGTTTCAACAGTGCTTTCTCCCTAAGTTATTTCTAGATGCTTAGTTAATCCTTTCAGATTTTAAGGGGAGATAAAAATACATGGAACTGAGGCTGTAATAAAAATGAATAGCGTTCTGATAAACTGAAAATGATACTTATGATTTGATTTTAGAAATTTTATTTATTTGGGAAATTTATTTTCTTATGGTAGGCAGGTTCTTGCTTGTTTGGGGGGCTGGCCTTGAACTCTCAGTTCTCTTGCCTCAGCTTCTCAAGTGCTGGAAAGCCATATAGCATAACACACCTAGGATCATTATACTCATTATCAAATTGATTCCCATTAATAAGTCCAGGTTCCTTGACTGGAGAACTGTCTCATTTGACATTCACATAAACAGCAGAACTGGACATAATTTTGGCCTAGAGCTCATATTTCTTAATCTCTAGAAATCTCTGCTCTTGTTCTATTTTATTTTACTTTGTATTCTTGGTCTTCTTGTTCTTCCCACTAACACTCTTTGATATATTACGGGATCTCCCCTAATAGTCTTAAGTATCTCACATGTCCAGAGGTTCATGAGCATTTACAGCTAATTAAAACTTATTCTTTTTCCTGATATTTTTATGCAACACTATAACTTTGAGATATGACTACTATTACTAAATGTACCTCTAGCCTAGAACTTTTAATAAAATTTAATTTTCTGTACTCATAATTATATTGACAATCATATTTCTTTAACATCATGATAAACATCCTTACACAACCATGTGCAAATGTAGAGGACAAGTATTAGTTTTACCAAATTCAGGTCCACACTTCTAATGACTCAAAAGCCAATACTCTAGAGAAGAGACTTAAATAAGAAAGAAGTGGGTTTATACATGGAACTTCCTAGAAGGTATGGGGCAGCTACAGTCTCCAAGGATTCCTCTTCAGGAATTCAGGGAGCTCACTTAATCATGATGTATCATTTTATTTTTATATATCAAGGTATTTAGTTTTTCCTGAGGTTTTCCTCTATTATAGACATTTAAATCCAAAAATATCATGTGCAAAAAGCAACACAGAAAAAAGAAAAATCATAAATCAAATCCTACTATCTCTTACCTGTTTGCTCTCTCCTTGGGGATACCTGGTCATAACTCCTTGGCAGGGATTTTTCTTCAGTATTTGCTCTAGTATTTCAGAGCTTTCTGATTTAATTTTGTAGTATGTCTAGTACTGACTATGGGAGTGAGTAGGTAACCTGGGCTACTTCGTGTCCTCTTTTAATTACCTTATCAAATTCATAGGTTACTCAGTGCAAAGAAGAATCACCATTTCATTCAATGAGTATAAGAATTAAGATGTAAGAAAGATTGGGAATAACTTCCAAGACCTCCTGAAGTGCAGGTATGTAGGTAGGAGCTGGGTGCTTCAGCAAGGTGGATTGTTGTTTGACTTAATCTAATTAATCTAGTTGTCTTTGGCTTAATTGGCTTATGTGGCTGTGGGGGCGGAGTTATCCTCCCAGCTGGTCTAAAAGGTGGGGTTGTGTGAGTCTTGAGATCTGGGATCTCCCAAGACCACCTGAAGCACAGGTGTACTGGGGCATGGGCTAAAGAGCTGCCCCCTGCCAACCTGGATTATGAAGGCATCTGAAGGAGGCAAGCAAAGCAAGCCTTCAACACAGTGAAGAGGCATTTGGGACTCACATTGGAATACAGGCAAGGAGAAGCCCACATGCCAGGAACACGAAGAGACAACATGGGAAAGGTGCAGGATAATCCTGCACCAAGCTCTACGAACCCTGTGGAAGATTCCTACAGTAGGATTCCCCTGGGGATGGCCCAGGACACAGATATCAGAAACACAATTGTGAATATACAAGATTATAAGTACAAGATTATGAAGAGCAAATCAAAGAATTAAGAAAAGAGAATGAAGATTTCAAGAAGGACCTAGAGAGAGAGAATGACAAACTCCAGAAGGAAGTATAAACACTGAAAAGATCCCATACTGAAAAAGATAAGGAAACCAACTAGCGAAGCAAAGAGCTACAGGAAGAGATTGAGAAGCTCCAAAAGGAAGTAGAAATACTAAAGATATCAGAAGAGGAAATGAAAAAGGAAATCAAACACTCATCTAATCAAGAGGAAAGGAATGGAAAAAGCCTTAGAAGCAGAATGTAAGAAACAGAACAAACAATATCAGACCTGGAAGATAACACAGAACAACTAAAAACCTCAAGTAAAGATTATGAAAAATTTAAAAATACACAAAAGTACAACAACAAGGAACTGTGGGACACTATGAAAAGATCAAATCAAAGTGTTCAACATTACTAATCATTAAGGAAATGCAAATCAAAATCACTTTATTTTTTTTAATTTTTTTATT
>VZQC01002004.1:1219020-1260368 GCA_009823505.1 Rhizomys pruinosus | reverse complement strand
AAAAAGCCTCAGAAGCAGAATGGAGGAAGCAGAACAAAGAATATCAGACCTGGAAGATAACACAGAACAACTAAAAACCTCAAGGAAAGATTATGAAAAATTTAAAAATACACAAAAGTGGAACAACCAGGAACTGTGGGACACTATGAAAAGATCAAACCTCTGCATCATAGGAATAGAGGAAGGAGAAGAATCCCAAGAGAATGGTATTGATCAGATCTTCAACAGAATAATAGATGAAAATTTCCCCAAACAAAAAAAAGACAAACCAATACAAATACAAGAAGCACATTGTCTCCAAACAGACAAGATCAGAAAAGAAACTCTCCACACCACATCATAGTTAAAATGCTAGACACCAAAAACAAAGAAAAAGTCCTTAAAGCCACAAGAGAAAAACAACAAGTGACCTATAAGGAGAGACCTATCAGAATTACAACTGACTTCTCAGTGCAAACTATGAAAGCAAGAAGAACGTTAAGCAAAGCATTCCCAGTGTTAAAGGACAATAGATGCCAACCCAGGTTACTATACCCAGCAAAAAATGTCAATTATAGTTGAAGGAGAGAGAAAAACCTTCCATGATATAAATAAGATGAAAGAATACATGTCCGGAAAACCAACCCTTCAGAGAATACTTGAAGAAATTCAAAGGACAGAAGAAAGGAGCAACCATCCCCAGGCACCTAGAAAGAGAAATCAATAAAAGCATGACTGCAGAAGCAAAAACCTAAACCAAAACTGCAAATGGATAATAGGCCAAAAGGAAGTAACACCAACGTATCAGTCATAACCTTCATTATTAATGGACTAAATTCCCCAATAAAAAGACATAGACTGGGAGATTGGATTAGGAAACAGAACCCATCGGTATGCTGTCTAAAAGAAACACATCTTACCATCAAGCATAGGCACCACCTTAAAGTGAAAGGATGGAAAAAAAATATTCCAAGCAAATGGTACCCAAAAAGTAAGCAGGTATTGCTATTTTAATATCAGACAAAATAGTCTTCAAAGTAAAAGAAATCAGTGGGGCTGGAGAGATGGCCTAGTGGTTAAGAGCGCTGACCGCTCTTACAGAGGAGCCGGGTTCAATCCCCAGCACCCACATGGTGGCTGAGAACCCTCTGAAACTCCAATTCCAGGGGAAATCCAGTTCCAGAGGAATCTGACACCCTCTTCTGACCTCCGAGGCATTGCACGACACGGGTGCACAAACCTACATGCAGACAGTACATTTATACACATCCAGAAATAAATAAATTTTTAAAAAAGTAAAAGAAATCAGAAGAGACAAAGAAGGCCATTACATTTTTATCAAGGAACAATTCACCAAGAAGATTTCACAATTATGAATATATATGCCCCAAACTCTGGTGCACCAAACTTTATAAAGACAGTTCTTCAGGACCACAAGTCACACACTAATCCCAGTACACACAAAGTGGGTGACTTCAATACCCCATAGAGTCCCTCGTACAGGTCAACAGGACAAAGAATAAACAGAGAGACATCTGAACTGAACGATATGATACACCAAATGGACCTCATAGACCTCTACCGAATATTCTGCCCTAATTCCAGAAAATATACTTTCTACTCAGCACACCATGGAACATTCTCCACAATCGACCACATACTGGGACACAGAAGAAACCTCTACAAATACAAAATGATTGAAATAATTTCATGCATTCTATAAGACCACAGTGCATTAAAGCTCAACATCAACACCAGGACAAGCCCTACTACCTATAAGAACACATGGAGACTAAACAACACACTCTTGAATGATGAATGGGTCAAGGAAGAGATAAAGAAAGAAATAAAATGGGGCTGGAGAGATGGCCTAGCGGTTAAGAGCGCCGACCGCTCTTGCAGAGGACCCGGATTCGATCCCCAGCACCCACATGGCGGCCGAGAGCCGTCTGAAACTCCAATTCCAGGAGAACTCCAGTTCCAGGGGAGTCTGACACAGTCTTCTGACCTCCGTGGCGTTGCACGTCATGGGTGCACAGACTTGCATGCAGACAATACATTGAGCAGTAAAGAAAATTGATATCATGAGCCTTGCAGGGAAATTGGCCGAGCTAGAGGACATCATGCTGAGTGAAGTAAACAACTGTCCCAGAAAATCAAAGGACGAAATGGTATCCCTTGTCTGTGGATGGCTAGTGCCAATTACCTAGTTGTAAAGTATTTCTTGTGCATGGCCCTTGGGCTTTTGCAAGCAGTTGGGAATGATGCATACTGGAAATAACAACAACAATAACAACAAACAACAACAACTTACAACAGAAGGACTGCATAAAGAACTGAATGAAACAGTTAACTTCTGCAAAAAACCGCAACTTCCATATGGAGAAATATCAAGAAAGACTGAGAAAGAGATGTGAAAAGAATGGCAGAATGCATGAGCTCTGGTGGGGTTGGGGGGCATAGGGTGGCAACACGGGTCCAGATTGATAATCTTGTACAAAATATATATTATAAAATAAATAAATAAATAAATAAGTAACTAAAAAAATAAAAATGTATTTATTGCTCCTGTTGGTGAGCAGCAAAATGGCAACCTTTGTTCCCGCTCATTCCCCCACCCCACCAGAGCTCGTGCATTCTGCCAAACATGCTTTCCATCTCTTAGTCTTTCTCAATATTTTCCATGGGGAAGTTGACTGTTTTGAGCAGAAGTTCACTGTTTCAGTCAGTTCTTTGATGCAGTATTTTCTGTTGTTGTTGTTGTTTCCAAAATGCATTATGCCCAACTGCTTTGTACAAAAAGACCTACAACCACTATTACTGAGATTGTTCAGAAGGATACAAACAGAGGGAATTCTCCCAAATTCCTTCTATGAAGCCAGCATCACTCTATTGCCTAAACCAGGCAAAGAGAGAACTAAAAAGGAGAACTATAGGCCCATCTCCCTACTGAACACAGGTGCCAAAATTCTTAACAGGATACTGGCAAATTACATACAGACTCACATCAAGAAGATAGTCCATCATGACCTAGTTGGATTCATACCAGAAATGCAGGGATGGTTCAACATACGAAAATCAAAAAACATCATCAAACACATAAATGGACTGAAAGACAAAAACCACACCATCATCTCAATTGACATGGAAAAAGCCTTTGACAAAATACAGCATCCCTTCATGCTTAAAGCCGAGAGGGAATTGGATTGGAGGGATCATTCCTTAATGTAATCAAAGCCATATACAGTAAACCCACAGCCAATATCATCCTAAATGAAGAAATGACAGAAACATTCCCTTTAAATGTAGGAACTCTGCAAGGCTGCCCCCTGTCACCACTCCTCTTCAATATAGTGCTTGAAACACTTGCTAGAGCAATAAGGCAAGAAAAGGAAATTAAAGGAGTACTACTAGGAAAAGAGGAAGTCAAGCTGTCCCTATTTGATGATGATATGATTGTTTACTTAAGGGACGCTAAAAACTCCACCAGAAAACTCCTAGAAATGATTAACAGCTTCATCAAAGTGGCAGGATACAAAATTAACCTAAAAAACAAATCAGCGGCCTTTCTTTACACCAACAACAAGCAACTGGAGAAGGAATTCAAGGAGACACTTCCACACACAATAGCCTCAAAAACAATAAAATATCCATAAAAAAAAACCTAACCAAAGATACCAAAGATCTCTACAACAAAAATTTTGAACTCTTAAAGAAAGAAATTGAAGAAGACATCAGAATATGTAAAAACCTCCCATGATCATCTATTGGGAAAATAAACATTGTAAAAATGTCCATTCTACCCAAACTCTTGTATAGATTTAATGCAATCTCAATCAAAATCCTTAAGAGTTTCTTCACAGGCTGGAAAAAAAAAAGTCCTTAAATTCATCTGGAAAAACAAGAGACCTCGAATAGCCAAAAGAACCCTGAATGAAAAGAGCAACACAGGGGGGATCTCTATACCAGACTTCAAACTATACTACAGCGCTAAAGTCATAAAAACAGCCTGGTACTTGCGCAAAAATAGACCTGTTGACCAATGGAACAAAACAGAAGTTCCAAACTTGAGCACATACAATTTCAGCCATTTCATGTTTGACAAGGGGGCCAAGAATACACAATGGAGAAAAGACAGCATCTTCAGCAAGCCGTGTTGGCAAAACTGGATCACCATTTGTAGAAGAATGAAAGTAAACCCCTACCTCTTGCCCTGTACAAAAGTCAACTCCAGATGGATTAAAGACCTCAACGTGAAACCCCAAAATCTGAAGGGAATAGAAGAAAAAGTTGGCAGCAGACTAAAAGACATAGGCATAGGAAAAGACTTCCTAAATCAGACAGCACCTGGGCAAGAATTAAGGTCGACAATTGAAAAATGGGACCTCATTAAACTCAAAAAAGCATCTGTACATCAAAAGAAGCATTTAAGGAAGTGAAGAGAAATTCCACAGAGTGGGAGGAGACCTTCACTGCAGAAGCATCTGACAAAGCATTGATTTCCAGAATATATAAACTACTCAAAAAGCAAAGAAGGAAGAAAATAACTGACCCACTCAATAGATGGAGCAAAGAGCTGAACAGACACTTCACAAGTGAGGAATTAGAGATGTCTGAGAAACACCTTAAGAAGTGTTCAACATCACTAATCATTAAGGAAATGCAAATCAAAACCACTTTAAGATATCATCTTACTCCAATACGACTGGCTAGGATCAAGATAACAAATGATACCAAGTGCTGGAGAGGTTGTGGGGAAAGGGGAAAACTTATCCACTGCTGGTGGGAATGTAAACTCATATAGTCACTATGGAAAGCAGTGTGGAGAAGCCTTGGAAGACTTGGAATGAACTTGCCACCTGACCCAGCCATACCACTCCTAGGCATGTACCCCTAACACTCACCCCACCACAGAGATACATGCACGGTCATGTTTATTTCAGCTCTCTTCACAATAGCAGAGAGTTGGAACCAACCCAAATGCCCCTCAACTGACGAGTGGCTAGAGAAAATGTGGTACATCTACACAATGGAGTTCTATGCAGCAGTAAAGAAAATTGATATCATGAGCCTTGCAGGAAAATGGCTGGAGCTAGAGGACATCATGCTGAGTGAAGTAACACTGTCCCAGAAAATCAAAGGACGAATGGTATCCCTTGTCTGTGGATGCTAGTGCCAATTACCTAGTTGTAAGTATTTCTTGTGCATGGCCCCTTGGGCTTTTGTTCAAGCAGTTGGGAATGATGCATACTGGAAATAACAACAACAATAACAACAACAACAACAACTACAACAGAAAGGACTGCATCAAAGAACTGAATGAAACAGTGAACTTCTGCTTAAAACAGTCAACTTCCATATGGAGAATATCAAGAAAGACTGAGAAAGAGATGAAAAGAATGGCAGAATGCATGAGCTCTGGTGGGGTGGGGGCATAGGGTGGGCAACACGGGTCCAGATTTGATAATCTTGTACAAAATATATATTATAAAATAAATAAATAAATAAATAAGTAACTAAAAAATAAAAATGTATTTATTGCTCCTGTGGAGCAGCAAAATGCACCTTGGGGCTAGAGAGATGGCCTAGCGGTTAAGAGCTCCGACCGTTCTTGCAGAGGACCCGGGTTCGATCCCCAGCACCCACATGGCGGCCGAGAACCGTCTGAAACTCCAATTCCAGGAGAACTCCAATTCCAGGGGAATCCGACGCCCTCTTCTGACTTCCGCAGCATTGCATGACACAGGTGCACAAACTTGCATGCAGACACTACATTTATACACATACAAAAATAAATAAAATAAAATTCAAAATGCACCTTAAACATAAATTAAAAAGTGAGGTAATTTATTTGTAATTAAAATTATATTTCTTCTTTTTGGCCCCCTTTTTCTGGCCTTTTTGAGATAGGGTCTCTCTTTAGTACCTGCTGGCATGGAGCTTGCTATGTAGACCAGGCTGGCCTTGAACTCAGAGATCCACCTGCCCCTGCCCCTTGAGTGCTGGGATTAAAGTTGTGTGCCACCATGTCTGAGTTAAAATTATATTTGTAATATATGGAATATATAACATTTTATGACTATTTATATAACCAGTATATCCCATTTGTGATCACAATGCATTGTAGGTGCTGAATTTGTTTTGAGGTATCAGTTTCCTGTGAATTTCATGCTTTCATGGAATTTCCAGCATTAGCAAATAACTACTAATTAGTAAAGCTATTATGGAATACACTGTGGGGATCTCTCAAAAATTTAAAAATAAAGCTCCTATATGAACTGTCAGCCTTACTGTTGTGTATATATACAAAGTGAAAGCAATCACTACATATATCTTAATTCTTTTATGTACAATAGCTCAGAAATAAAATTTACTTAAGCATAACAATTAATTTTCATTGTCAATCTGCCTGAATTTAGAATCATTATGGAAATACATTTTAGATAATCTTATCAGGGTCTTTTTAGAAAGGTTTGTCTCAATTGTTGATCTCATGTTAATTGGGAATAGAATGGTGTTTAGAGAGTAAAAGTGGGAAGAGCAGATAGGAAAGGGGGATGGAGAAGTTTGGGTGAACATGTATGAAATTACAAGTAGATGGAGTAATAAATTCTGATGTGTCACTGGAATGTAGATTGAGTAAAGAGTGGAGTAAGTACTACACATTTAAGAGAAGTCAAGAAGAAAATATTTTAAATAATCTCACCATAAAGAAATGATAAATATTTAGAAAGATAGACAAGATTTTATTTGAACCCTAACCAATATATAATTATACCTGTGACACATAATGCTCCACAAGTATTTTTAATGTGTTCATTAAATAAGCAGAAGATAAATACATTTAAGTAATGTCTGATATAACAGCATTTTAAAATTATAATCATGTTACAAGTGTAAGTAAGGTTTCTGTGGATACAGCGTATTCAAATCCTGGATCCTTCTTGTCCTCTGCCTCCTCTACATTCCTGAGATTGTGTTTGTGCCAGAACCAGAATAGAGACATGAATTGTGTGAAGGAATGTGTTTGTCTTACAGACAGCAAAGTCTTACCTCTGAGCCTGAGCTCTTGATTGGATGTGGCTCTTCTGATGACTTTGGTCTCCTAGCAGGTACAAAACTTCTCTAGAACCAAAAATTGTTACTTGAGCTGATACATTTCTTAAAATTTAGATCAAGAAGTGACAAGATTCATAGCTAGAATAATTGGACTACCTAGTGACAACAAGTTCAAGAAACATCTAGGGTTTATTATCAAGTGTTCTCCTATAGAGTCACACATTGCAGATAAAGCACTGATGGACTTTTGTAAAGCAATTCATTTCTGAGGGACTGACAAGTTGGTGCATTCCTAATGTGATGTCATCATTGGAAGATGATGCAATGTAGGAGTGTGGCCTATCAGGGATTATCAATCATTTTTTAAATAAAAGAATCAAATATAATTTCTGGAAGTGCAGAGCATGGTTGCACAAGATAGAAGAGAGAGGGAGGGAGATAGAAGGAGGGAGAGTGGATTGAGAGTGAGGGAGGGGAACAGGGAAGGAGAGGAGGGAAAGACAGCTTAGGGGCCCAGATCTAAAGGGTTCTCAACAACAGAATTACTGTGGAAACATACCTGAAGAAATTATCCAGAATTTAGCACAGAATTGCTTATGGAAAATGGTATATATTCTACACCTCTACAGAATTCTAGAGACAAAGACAGAAGAGAAGAACAATAATAGTATTCATAGAACTCACTAGGGATGTTCACAGCATTTGCACACAGATGCAAAGAGCATTGACCAAGGAGTGTTATGCATGACTGTGACTTAGGTAAAGGGAATTCTGGGAAGGCTGAAATATGAAAGGGAAAATCCTCTATTATACATAGTAGTTAAGAAAAAGGTAGAAACATAGTTCAAAATAGATAAAACTTAATAGAAATTTGGGCTTTTTGTAAACTGAAGAGCTCTCCATATCTGAATTTTTTCTGGGAGAATGCCTGTTGTATATTTTATACATGTGCGAAAAATGGGGTCAGTGTACTTCTTGAATCTTAGTGCTGTAAAAGTGTGAATTTAAACAGGTACTGCAGCAAAGTGTGATAAATAGCTATCCTAAATGATTGACCATTTTATGGGTTAGGATTATTTTGTGAGAGTTTTGTGGCAGTGATGAATTTTGAAAAACCGTGCATCCAAAATTAAAATAGGACCATCCCTGCTTTCTGTTTGGTGAATGAACAGAAGTTAAAGAATTTCATGACAGTTTTGTTTTACCTCAGTTTATACTAAATTTCTATGGGAGATTCATATTTTACATGGGGTGAAGTGTTTCTTTAAAAGTTATACTGTATTTTCAGTTTCAGTTTTGACATGTAAAGAGCTTGGAAGCTGACCCTCCTACCCTTATAAGGACAGGGGTGAACACTTTAGGAATTAATAAACGTTCTAAGATTCATCACAAAATTGAGGTCACAGGGCAAACAGCCACCCTGAAATGTGGAGAGTTGGGCAACAACAGGCAGCCACAGCTAAGGCCACTTATTCTGAAGCAAAAGCCACTGGAGCTAGTAGCTGGAGGAAGGCTTTAAATGGCAGTGTTGATGATTTACTGGAGTCCGGGTAATTTGGGAATTAGATGCTTTCAGGCACCCAGTTTCATGGGGGTCCAGGGAAAAGAAAAAATAACAATTTAAAGACGGTAATATTCTCTTTTAGTGAAGCTTCATTCATGGTGCTTAACCTGATCTGGAAGGAAGGAAGAGCAGGCATAACCATTAGCTCTCCACCCTGTTCCTTCACTGTCTAAGAGAAACGAAAGGAGAAGATTGTTTCTGAACATCAATGCAGGAACCGAGGGTCACTAAACACAGAGATTTATCATAAGATTACTAAATACTTCATGTTCTCCCTACCAACTATGTCTCAGAGCTCTAATAAGAGAGCGTGGATTACAGCTGAGAGACTATGGAAGAAATGGTTGTAGGCAAGTCCAGAGACAGCAGGAGATAAAGCAGAACAAAGGAACAGGAAATCAGAAGCCAAAGCTTCTGTATCTACAGCTGCTACATCAAACATTTAACACTGTTCACAGTACCCGAGCTCTAATGACGTCAGTTCCTATTACCCAGAATGCCTTGGAGTGGCACCTTTTAACTACACAACAGAAAACGAGCGTTTTGGTAAAATTGGAGCTTTTCTCTGCTTCAGAAATTGTACTTGGCTCCAAGCCTTCTTGGCTCCTTATGCCCATCCCACTGTAGTGTCAAATGCCATAGCATTTGAGAGGAAGGGGTTACAAGGCCAAGCTTTCAGTCAGATCTTACTGCATGTGGTCTTAGGACCCTACTGAATCCAGGGAAGGGATATTGACTGCAAAGTCTGGGTAAGAGCCTGCTTAGTTTGAGGTAAGTATGAGCCTTCTCATGCTCGTGTGCAATCTCAGGCACTTCTATGAAGGTCTGTTAATGAGGCGTGGTGCCCAGGTGGAAAGACACAGCAACAAGAAAGCTGAGCAAGACCTCAGGGAAGGGCATCTAAGCAACTCCTGTAATACTAAGACTTTACCTCTCTGTAGCAGTTCTAAGTGGATTTTCCATTAGTGTTTGTTTAGAGTGTTTATAAAGACTCAGATATGACACAATGATTGCAATGAAAAAAATCACAATTAAAAGCATGGTAAGTGTATGGAGAGGTGGCTCAGCATTTAAGCACACTGGCCCTCGTTCAGAGAACCAGGATCGGATTCCTAGCACCTATGTGGCAGCTAGCAACCTTCCCTAACTTGAGTTCCATGGAATCTATTGCCCTCTTCTGACCTGTGCATTGCATGACATTGGTACACTTAAATCCCTGCAGGCAATCTACTCACGCATAGAAAATAAAAATAATAAAAAATAGTTTTAAAAAAGAGCAAGGCAAGATTAAAAAAAAAAAACTGAAGAGTTAAAATAAGGATCAAAACCAGATGGAGAAGTAGCAGAAAAAAGAATCTGAACAACTGGTGAACATGCCAAAATTTCTAAATGAGAAGGGAGTAGCACGTTGGAGCAGCTCAGTAATGGAGAGATGTAAGCAGAAGAAAATGGAAAGGAGAGGGCTGGAGAGAGGACTCAGAGGTTAAGAGGTAAGTGCACCAGCTCTCTTACATACAAGCAGGCAGAACACTCATATAGCTAAAAGGAGAATAAATTTTAAAAAATGTTGAAAATTGAGAGAAATTAGGCTAGATCAAAGGTAATGTACAGACATATCCAATGTCTTGTCTGGCTTTATGAATAAAATGCCCACCCTCAGTGCAAATAATCAGTGATTTAATAAATACTTCATTTATTATTTTAATTTTATATGTGTAGATATATTCCCTGCATGGATACAAGCCCACTCATTTCTTGCAGCGGCCAGGGAGGGTAGAAGAGGAGCCTCTGGAGGTAGAGTTAGGGATAGTTGTTAGCTGCCATGTGGGCACTAGGAATTGAGTCTGGGTCCTCAGCAAGAGCACCCCATGCTCTTGAACACTGAGCTGCTCAGCCTCAGAGTCAGTAAATTTTTGTGTATTTCATACATTAAATCACAATCAGTCTTCATCACCTATATACCCCTCCTCCATTGGAAGCTTCCCACAGCCCCCCACTGGAATGCATATGCTCTGCATTTTGTGTTAAGGCCTATTGTGCCAAGTTAGTGTCCCTGGTCATTACTTAGTGCAAGTTCATCATCTGATGTCCAGGCAGCCTATACAGAGTCTCTTGATTTAAGAAGCCCAGCCCTTCCTAAACCGATAGTAATCACCTGTCAATATTTCTTTAGCTAAGATTCGGTTCTGCTGTCCATTTCCCCAGTTCTATGCTGTAAGTTCATAGAGCCAGTGTCCAGGAGCTTGTAGTATTCTATTTCCATATGGTCTTGTATCACCTTTCTGGCTCTTACAATCTTTCTGTTCCCTCTTCTGCAATGCTCCCCAAGCCCTGGGTAAATGAAGCTTAATATAAGAGTCCTGTCCATGGGTCAGCACTCTGCAGATTCCTAATCTCCATGTTCTGCCCATTTATGACCTTTTGACTTCTTGGCCCTCTGGTGCATGAGGGAGCTTCCTTAGTGGGATTTGAAATAAATTAGTGTCCTCTTGGCCCTTTGTTCTATGTTTCATGAGCCTTAGGTATAGAGGTTGCATTGTAGGTGTGCAGCTTAGCCTTGGACAATTCACAGACAATTTCTGCATGTCACCAATTGTCATAGACTATGTTAGTCTCTGTCTGGTACAAAAGAAGCTCTCCGATGAGTGGTGACTGGGTTACTTGACTGTATATATAAGGAGACATATTTTCACTTAGTAAAAAGTTACATTAGTCTAGGTATGTGACAGCCTTGGGACTTTTTAAGATCTATGACTTCTCCATCCATGTGTAAACATAGCAAAATACACATGGGATCAGTAATTATTAAGAGAGATATACAGATACTTCTCAATCTAAAACGGAAGACATGAAGGGAGGAGCTGCAAGCAGAATCAGTAAGTAAAGGCAGTAGGCACACAAGCCTGACAAACTGACTTCAATCTCCACAACCCACATAAAGATCGAAAGAGAGAACAGACACCAGACAATTGTCCTCTGACTTTCATACATGATACCTTCCCTCCAACACAGACATCATGTATACACACACACACACACACACACACACACACACACTATCACAATATTGAGTTAAACATAAGTTAAAAATTTAAAAGACAGAAAGAACTGGACACACACTCTGATCCTCTTCTAGCCTTGGGCACAGGCCCACTTTTTCTCCTAACACCTCAGATCTCTGGACTAAGCTTCTGGTCCATACTCACCCATTGCATACTGAGCCCTGATCTCAAATCAGCTCAATTTTCAACCTGGTTCATTAGATCCTTCACAGGCAGTCTCCACTCAGATCTTGTCTTTTGATTCATGAGAGCAGACTTCTTGCCTGGTAAATTTGATCCTCTGCACTTTGACTTCCCTATAGCTTGAAGGAATCAGTTTCCCAATGACGCAGCCTGTTCTTCTTCAACACTGAACACAGGTACACGTTTTTTGTTGGCACCCCAGATCTCTGGACTTCCCTCTTTATCCAGACCTGCCTACTGCTTCCTGGTGCTTGCACTCCAACAAACTCAATTTTGTAGCATAGCTTATTAGCCTCTTCACCATTGGTCTCCACCTCACATTGCCCAAATTGTGCAGCACCTGCTGAGTGGCAGCAGACAAGGCTTTATGAGGAAGACTGAGTATCTAATTGGCACCCAACTTTGGGTGCTTCCAAAAAATTAGAAAAGTAAACCTTAAGTTTACATCAACCAGCTTTGTATACCCAAGAAGAAAACCACCAAAGCACATAGAGTATGCAAACAGAATTAAACTGTGATTCAGCCCAAGAAGACTTGAGTTTCACACATGAATCACAACCAAGAGAGGAATCTACATGCCAAAATCACAAGGAAAGGATAACATATGAAAAACCAAATGGTATATCCCCACCAAACACCATCAGTCCTATAGATGAGTTTGACAATGACGACCCCCTAGAAATAACCCAGGACACAAAATTTAAAAGGGATCATAGCCAAGTGTGATGGCAGAGCAGGCCTTTAATCCCAGCACTCTGGAGGCATAGGCATGTGGATCTCTGTGAGTTCAAGGCCAGCCTAGTCTACATACTGAATCCCAGGACAACTGGGACTACTGGGGGATCTTGGCTCAAACAAACAAACAAACAAAAAAGAACAATTATAAACACGATCAAAGAATTCAATGGATAGAAAGAACAAACAGGGCTGGAGAGATGGCCTAGCGGTTAAGAGCACCAACCGTTCTTACAGAGGACCCGGGTTGGATCCCCAGCACCCACATGGTGGCCGAGAACAGTCTGAAACTCCAATTCCAGGAGAACTCCAGTTCCAGGGGAATCCAATACCCTCTTCTGACCTCCGTGGCGTTGCACGACATGGGTGCACATACTTACATGCAGACAGTACATTCATACACATACAGAAATAAATAAAATCAATAAAAAATTTTTAAAAAGAAAGAACAAACAAAGAAATCAAAGAATTAAAGAATTTGGGGATAAACATCTGACAGAATTTACAGAAGAGATATAAATATTGAAGAAAACTCAGGCTAAAATGAAGAAGGAAGTGAAATGCCCAGTAAGCCAATTTGAAAAAATAGAAGAATGCCTCAGCAGTAGAATGAATGAAATGGAAAACGGAATATCAGACTTGGAAGATAAAATTGAAGAACTGGACAACTCAAATAAAGATTATGAAAAAAAAATTAAATCACCTCAAAGAAATATGTATGGAATGTGGGACACCATGAAAAGACCAAACCTATGCATCATAGGTATAGAAGAAGGAAAAGAATATCAGGATAATAGATCTTCAAATGGATTAATGAAGAAAATTTCCCAAAATTAAGGAAAAACATGCCCATACAAATATAAGAAACACATAGGTCATCAAATAGATAGGACCAGAAAAGAAACTCCCCATGCATGTCAAAGTAAAAACACTAAACATATAAAGCAAAAAGAGAATACTGAAGGGCACAAAAGAAAACCAGCAAGTCACATATAAAGGAAAGCTCATCAGAATAACTGCTGACTTTTCAATGCAAACTATGAAAGCCAGAAGAGCCTGAACCAAAGTATTTTGGTCTAAACAACCATAGATGCCAACCCAGAATTCTTTACCCAGCTATTATAGTCCACTATTATAGTTGAAGGGGCATGAAAAATAGTACACAACATGAATAGGTAGAAAGAATTAATGTCCAGAAAACCAGCTCTTCAGAGAATACTTGAAGTATGACAAAGAGCTGAAGAAAGGAATGACTATTCCTAAGGGGCAACAAAACAAAGTTAAATGAATTTATAATATAATAGAGTAAACAGAAAGTTAGACCAAGAAAGCAAACAGAAATTAAAATTATGGGAGAAATATGCATGTTTCAATAACAACTTTAAATATAAATGGACTAAACTCCCCACTCAAAAGACATAGTCTAGTTGAAGGGATTAAGAAACAAAATTAAATGCTGGGCATGGTGGTGCACGCCTTTAATCCTAGCACTCAGGAGGCAGAGGCAGGCTGATCTTTGTGAGTTCAAGGCAATCCTGGTCTACAGAGTGAGTTCCAGGACAGCTGGGGCTACAGGGAGTCCCTGTCTCGAAAAGACCAAAAAAAAAAAAAAAAGGAAAAGAAACAAAATCAAAATCCAAAGACTGGTGTGGTAGTGCAAGCCTTTAATCTCTGCACTTGGAAGTCAGAGGAAGGCAGAGCTCTCTGAGTTCAAAACCAGCCTTGGTATACATAGTGAGGTTCAGACTAGCTGGGGCTAATGGGATACCTTTCTCAAAAAAGACCAAAAAAAAAAAATACAAGTTTTTGTTTGCTGTCTGAGGAAACCTATTTCACTTTCAAGGAGTGGCACTCCCTTAAGGTGAAAGGATGGAAAAAAATTATTACAAGCAAATGGTACTAAGAAACAACCAGGAATTGAAATTCTAATATCTGCTTCAAAGTAAAAATAATCAGAATAGATAAAGGGAACTCCTTCTTTCTTATCAAAGGAACAAACCACCCATAAAATATTACAGTCATGAATGTATATGAACAAAAATCTGGTGCACTCAACTTTGTAAATGCAGGACTTAAAGACAGAGAATCATCCCAACTCACTAGTAGAAGTGAACCCCACTCTCTCTATTAGACAGGGCAACTTGAAAAATAATAAACAGAGAGACATCTGAATTAATATTATCATACATGAAATGAACCTTACAGATATCTACCAAATAGTCCATCCAAGCAATAAAGAGTATATTTTCTATTCAGCATCCCATGGAACTTTCCCCCAAATCAAACTTACAGTGGGACCTAAAACAAATATCAACAAAAACAAAAATTAAAATAATTCCATGCATTCTATCAGACCACAGTGCCATAAAGAATAAGCTGGAAAAAGCCCAAGTAACTACATAAACTCATGGAGATAAACAACTCACATCTGAATGATGAGTAGCTCAAAGGACAAATTGAGAAATAAATGAGGGGCTGGAGGGATGGCCTAGCAGTTAAGAGCACCGACCACTCTTGCAGAGGACCCGGGTTCGATCCCCAGCACCCACATGGCGGCCGAGAACCATCTGAAACTCCAATTCCAGGAGAACTCCAGTTCCAGGGGAATCTGACACCCTCTTCTGACCTCCGCAGCATTGCACGACACGGGTGCACAGACTTGCATGCAGACAGAACATTCATACACATACAGAAATAAATAAAATAAAAAAAAAGTAAAAAAAAAAGAAATAAAGTATTCCTGGAATTAAATGAAAAAAAAAAATTCAGAGATGAGCACACAGCACAACACCAGTGCTTTGCACAAGCTGAATTCACCTGTGTCCTGCACAAAAATAGCCTGTAAAAGTCCAGGTGAGCCCTGCCTGCCTTGGTGCTTTGGGCACCCCTGTGCCCTGTGGAGACTTGGTATTACCCAGGAAATGTGGTACACTATGCAAAGACAAAACCTCTGCATCATAGGGATAGAGGAAGGAGAAGAATCCCAAGGCAACACTATTAACCATATCTTCAACAGGATCATAGAAGAAAATTTCCCCAAACTGAAAAAAGACAAACCCACACAAATACAAGAGGCACATAGAACACCAAACAGACAGGACCAGAAAAGAAATTCCCCACGCCATATAATTGTTAAAATGCTCAAAAGAAAGCCACAAGAGAAAAGCAGCATGTTACATATGAGGGGAAATCCATCAGAAGTACAGCTGACTTCTCAGTGCTCACCATGAAAGCTAGAAGAATGTGGGACTAAAGTATTCCCATTACTAAACTAATTTAGATGCCAATCCAGACCACTATTCCCAGCAAAAATGTCATTTATAGTTGAAGGAGAAAGAAGAATTTTCATGACAAGAATAACACAAAAGAATACGTCTAAGTAACCAACACTTCAGAAAATCCTCGAAGCAATCCAAAGAACAGAGGAAAGCAATTAAGAGAGAAAGCAACAAAATAACAATAGAGTAAATACAAACCTAGACCAAGGATGCAAACCAAAAAAATAAGGTAAAAGGAAGCAACACACATCTCGCAATAATAACCTTAAATACTAATGGCCTATACTCCGAAATCAAAAGGCATAGATTGGGAGAATGGATTAGAAAACTGAATCCCTCTATATGCAGTCTACGAGAAACCCATCTCACCCTCAAAGACAGACACCATGTTAGAGTGAAAGGATGGAAAAAAATATTCCAAGTGAATGGTACCAAGAAACAAGCCAGAGTGGCTAGTCTAATATCAGACAAAATAATTCTCAAATTAAAATTAATCAGAAGAGACAAAGAAGGCCATTAAATTCTTGTCAAAGGAACAATGAACCATAAAGTCTTCACAATCCTAAATGTCTATGCACCAAACTCTGGTGCATCTAACTTTATAAACACTAATCTGCAGGACATCAAGACACAGATTAATCCTAACACACTAATAGTAGTGGACTTCAACATGCCACTGAGCCTCTTGGATAGGTCAACAAGACAAAAAATAAACAAAAAATATACAAAAAAAAATAAAGAGACAACAATACAATATACCACGAAATGGACCTCTCAGACATCTAGAGAATATTCTACCCAAACACCAGATAATATACTTTCTTTCTTTCTTTTTTTTTTTTTTTTTTTTTTGGTGTTTTCAAGACAGGGTCTCCCTATAGCACCAGCTGTCCTGGAACTCACTCTGTACACCAGGCTGGCCTTGAACTCACAAAGATCCGCCTGTCTCTGCCTCCCAAGTGCTAGGATTAAAGGCATGTGCCACCACGCCAGGCTCAGATAATATACTTTCTACTCAGCACCTCATGGAACATTCTCCAAAATTGACCACATACTGGGACACAAAAGAAACCTCAACAAATACAAAAGGATAGAAATTATTCCATGCATTCTATCAGAGCACAGTGCAATAAAGCTCAGTATGAACACCAGAATAAGCCCAACTAGCTACAAGAACACATGGAGTCTAAACAACACAATCCTGAATAATCAATGGGTCAGGGAAGAAATAAAGAGTAAAATAAAAGTATTCATGGAACTGAATGAAAAAGGCAATACAACACAACAAAACCTGTGGTATACTTTAAAAGTAGTCTTGAGAAGGAAATTTATACCCCTAAGTGCCCACATTAAAAATGAAAAAAAATAAACAGAAAGGGAACAAATAAATGACCTAACACTACAGCTAAAAACGCTTGAGAGACAACAACAAATGAAACCTAAACCAAACAGACAGGAAGAAATAACAAAAATCAGAGTAGAAATCAATGAGATAGAAAACAAAGAAAACAGTACACAAAATCAATGAATCCAATAGCTGGTTGTGCTGGATAGCTTTAGTGTCAACTTGACACACCTGGGTTGATGGAGCCTCAACTGAGGAATTGGCTCCATTGGACTGGCCTGTGGCTATGTCTGTGGAGTATTGTCTTGATTGTTGAGCAATGTGGGAGGGCCCAGCCACTATGGGTGGTGCCACCGTGGGCAAGTTATTGTGTACTGTATAAGAGGTCAGGCTGGACATGGGCCAGGGGAGCAAGCCAGTGAATAGCATTCCTCCATGGCCTGTGCTTCAGCTCCTGCCTCCAAGTTCATGCCCTGAATTCCTGCCTTGGACTCCCAAGTGATGAACTGTGACCCAGGAGATGTAAGCTGAATAAATCCTTTCCTCCCCAAGTTGGTGTTGGTCAGAGTGTTTTGTCACAGCAATGGAAGACAAACTACGACACTGGTTCTTTGAAAAGATAAACAAAATAGACAGACCTCTATCCTAGTTAACCAAAAAGAAGACAGAGCAACTCCAAATCAATGGTATTCATGATGAAAGGGGAAACATCACAATAGATAAAAGATCCAGACAATCATTTGGGAATATTTCAAAAACCTATACGCCACTAAATTTGGAGACCTAAGAGAAATGGATGATTATCTGAAATTCTAGGAGCAAAGAAAGCTTAACCAACAAGAGATTGACAGTTTAAACAGACACATAGTATTTGAGGAAATTGAAGATGTAATTAAAACCCTCCCAACTAATGAAAGCCCAGGTTCAGATGGTTTCAAAGCAGAATTCTATAAAACATTTAAAGAGGTCCTAGAACCATTGCTACTCAATCTATTCATAAGGATTCTAACAGAGGAAATTCTCCCAAACTCCTTCTATGAAGCCAGCATCACTATAATGCCAAAACCAGGCAAAGATACAACCAAAAGGGGAACTATAGACTCATGTCATTAATGTACACAGATGCATCTCCACAAAATACTTGCAAACTGCATACAGACCCACATCAAAAAGATCATCCATCATGTTCAAGTTGGAGTCATACCAGAGATGCAGGGATGGTTCAACATATGTAAATCAATAAATATCATAAAACATATAAATGGACTGAAAGACAAAAACCACACGATCATCTCAATTGATGCAGAAAAAGCCTTCAACAAGATCCAGCATTCCTTCCTTTTTAAAGTCCTAGAGGGAATCCGTACTGAAAGAAACATTCCTCAACTTGATCAAAGCCATATATAGCAAACCTTCTGCCAACATCATCCTAAATGGAGAAAAATTTGAACCATTTCCCTTAAAGGCAGCCCAGGAAGGCTGCCCCTTATCACGACTCCTCTGCAACATAGTGCTTGAAACACTTACAAGGGCAATAAGACAAAAGAAGGAAATTAAAGGAGGACTAACCAGAAAAGAAGAAGTTAAGCTATCCGTTTTGCAGATGATATGATAATTTATCTAAGAGATGCTAAAAACTGCACCAGAAAACTTCCAGAAATGATTGTTTTAGTTTTTGCAGGCTGCAAAATTAACCTAGAAAAATCAGTAGCCTTTCTTTACACCAACAATAAACAAGTGGAGAAGGAATATAAGGTCATCCCACTCACAATAGCCTCAAAAATAATAAGATACCTGGGAATAAACCTAACCAAATATACCAAGGACCTTTACAACAAAAAATTTAAACACCCGAAGGAGATTGGAAATGACATCAAAAGATGGAAAGACCTCCCATGCTCATAGAATTTATAAACAATGAAGAAAACAAATGACCTACTTAAAAGATGGAGTAAAGAGCTGAACAGATACTTCACCAGTGAGGAATAAAAGATGGCTGAGAAACACTTTAAAAAGTGTTCAACATCATTAATAATTAAGGAAATTCAAATTAAAATCCCTCTCAGATGTCATCTCATGACTAGCTAAGATCAAGAAAACAAAAGACACCAAATGGTGGAGAGGGTGTGGGGAAAGGGGAACAAAAGTGTGTGAGTTCCAGTGATGGGGCTGGAGAAGGTTCCAATGCAAAAGGCAGTATAAAGGTGATTGAGCCTGATTGAGACATTCACTATCAAATACACAAAAATTCAATTAAAAAAATGAAAGGAGCCAAGCCAAAAAAAAAAAAAAAAACTTTTCGCAAAGGCTATTTAGCAAGTACAGTTTTATCCCACATGCAGGAATCAGATTCCACAGAAACCCATTAAAAAAAACATTACTTAGCCCTCATCTATAACCTCAGTGACATAGGCAGTAGAGGCAGGAAATTCTCTGGAAAGTGGAGAGCCAACTAGCCTGTCAGTAGTGGCAAACAATGATAGAACCTGCCTCAAGTGTATTTAAATAATTATAGACCCTGCCTCAAGTGTATTTAAAGTCAAGGACTATCACCTCCGGTTTAGTAGTCCTCTGGTTTCCACATGTGCACAAATGGCACATATCCACTCACATTGTATACACGCATATGCCTACATAAGCTTGCACACATATACATACACAACATATAAGCACATATGCAAACACAAATATAAAAGAAATGCTCAGAGCACTGTTATGGAATAATTACAAAATCTTTCATTAATGCAAACACAAACCAGACTGAAAAGGAAAAGAAGCAGTTATCCATCAGAGTGGGTGTCACAAGATGACATAGCCATTTGGAAGATAGAGCTGCTATTCTCTTGCAAACATAAACTGTTTCTCTGTAGTACATAACAATCTCATTCCTCCACAGGCTTTGACTAAATAGTGCTAAAAACTTACATCTACATACAAAGAAGAACATGGATGCTTAACGGTGCTTTACACATAATTATCTCAATTTTATGGATTGCTATAACAAAATACATAAAGCTGGGCATTTTGTACATTTAGAGGGTCTTTGATTCATTATCCTGTTGGCTAGATGTTTAACAGAGCCTGGACCCAGTCCTGACAAAGACCTTTTGCCTTCATCATATCATGATGGAAAAAGCAGAAAAGGAAATATAAACATGAAAAACAAGTAAGAGGCAGGGTGGCTCACCGCTAGAACCAAGCTCTACATGAACTATTTCTTGCCTGGAAACCCAACTCACTCAGCAAGATCAATATTAATATCTGTGTGACGTGGAGCCCCTGCACACAATTTCCTTCTCTAGGCCCTACATCTTTTTATAATTTATTTTTTAGTTATTAAACTTTTGCCATAAATCATACATCCTTTCTCAATTGAATTTAGAGTCTCATCACTTTCCATGCCCCCCACCCCACCTGCGTCCCTGCACTCTACCATATATGTCTTGCATCTTTTTCTGAGTCTTTCCAGAGTTTTTTTCTCCAATTCTTTTGTTGTTGTTCACTCTAACTTGTATTGCTTCAATATTTTATATATAGATATAGATATATTCCTTGATTGTTTCTTTCACAGTACAGAAACCTTTGAGTTTAATGAGGTCCCACTTGTCAATTATTGACCTTATTTCCTGTGCAGCTGCTCTCCGATTTAGAACGTCTTTTCCTATGCCTACATCTTGTGGGTTGCTGCCAACGTGTTTTCTTGTATTACCTTCAGAGTTTTGGGCTTTGTGTTGAGGTCTTTGATCCATTTGGAGTTGATTTTTGTACAGGGTGAGAGGTAGGGGTTTAATTTTATTCTTCTACAAATTGTTATCCAGTTTTGCCAGCACCATTTGCTGAAGATGCTGTCTTTCCTACATTGAGTCTTTGTCAAATATGAAGTGGCTGAAATTGTATGTGCTCAAGTTTTAATCTTCAATTTTTTTCCATTGGTCTATGGGCCTGTTTTTTGTGCCAGTACCAAGCTGTTTTTATGAATATACCCCTGTAATATATTTTGAAGCCTGGTGTAGTGCCCCCCCCCATATTGCACTTTTCACTCAGGGTCCGTTTGGCTATTCAGGGTCTTTGGCTTTTCCTTATGAATTTAAGGTTTTTTTCCATGTCTGTGAAGAAATTCTTGGGGATTTTAATTGGGATTGCATGAATCTGTATATTAATTTGGATAGAATAGACGCTTTTACTATATTAATTTTTCCATTCCATGGGCATGGAACGTCCAATGACTGGAACACAGCAAGGCAGGAACAGGGAAAGGCTGTCCCCTATCACCACTCATCTTCAGTATAGAGCTTGAAGCTGTTAGCAGGGCAATAAGGCAAGAAAGGGAAATTAAAGAAGTACTAATTGGAAAAGAGGAAGTCAAACTCTTCCTCTTTGCAGATTGTGGTGGTTTGAATGAGAGTGTCCCCCCATGGGCTTTAAGTATTCAGACATTTTGTCTCCAGTTGGTGGCGCTCTTCTTGGCCATGCTGGAGGAATTACATCTTTGGGGGCAGGCTTAGTGAGTTTAACAAGCCTTGCGGTCTCCAGTCTCAGTCTCTCTGCTTCCTGTGCTCATTGCAAGACGTGACCCTTGGCTTGCTGCTCCAGCCCTGGCTGCCATGCCTCCCACCACAATGGACTCTAATTCCCTGGAACCATCAATTGTAATCTCAAATAAACTCTTCCTTTTATAAGTTCCCTTGCTCATGTTGGTTTTATCACAGCAACAGAAACGTGACTAATACACAGATGATATCATATTTTACCTAAGGGATGCCCAAAACTCTAACAGAAAACTCCTAGAAAAGATTAAGAGTTTCGGTAAAGTGGTGGGATACAAAATTAATCCAGAAAAATCAGTAGCCTTCCTTAACATCAACAACAAGCAACTGGAGAAGGAATACAAGAAGACCTTCTCATTCATAAGAGCCACAAAAACAATAAAATACCTAGGAACAAATTTAACCAAATACACTAATGATCTCTACAACAAAATTTTAAAACCCTGAAGAAGGAGATTGAAGAAGATGTCATCTTTCTTTACCACTGCATAGAACACCATTTTGCAGACATAACTCATTTTTTTTATCCTCTTGTCACTTGAGGGGCATTTGGGTTGATTCCAGCTCTTTGCTCTTGTGTAGAGAGCTGCGATAAACATAGATATGGCTGGTAAGGATGAACCACCTTGACCTCTGGGTACCTACACCCACCCCTGAAACATCCCGGCTTGGGTTCCAGAGAGCTCCAGAGTGGACTCAGTGCTGCACCAGTAAGGCAGAACTGCCTTGACCCAATTTGATGAATTTTGTTTATGATATAGCCACTTCAAATAATCATCAGATTTTCTTTTCACTGATTTGAAACTTTGTTCAGTAAGCAAAATATTTGTCAGTGGGTTTGCTACATATGTCTTGGATCATGTTTAGGAATGTTCTCGTCAGTACAATCGCCTCTGGAACTTTAAACATGAAGGTATGCTGGATCTCGTCAAAGGCTTTTTCTGCATCAATTGAGATGCAAATATCGTTTGATTTTTGTCTTTCAGTCCATTTATGTGTTTTATGATATTTATTGATTTATGTATGTTGAACCTTGCCTGTGTCTCTGGAATGAATCCGACTTGACCATGATGGATGATCTTTTTTATGTGGGTCTGTATACAATTTCCAAGTATTTTCTTGAGAATGTTCTCATCTATCTTCATTAATGAGATGGGTCTATAGTTTTGTTTTCTGGTTGTGTCTTTGCCTGCTTTTGGTGTTATAGTGATGCTGGCTTCATAGAATGAATTTGGGAGATTTCCCTCTGCTTGTATCCTTCCAAGTAGTTTGAATAGTAATGGTTGTAAGACCTCTTTAAATGTTTTATAGAATTCTACTGTGAAACCATCTGGGCCTGGGCTTTTTGTAGTTCAGAGTATTTTTTTTATTACACCTTCAATTTCCTCAGCTGCTATGGATGGGTCTATTTATACTGTCAATCTCTTCTTGGTTAACTTTGCTGGTTCCCAGGATTTCAGATATTTATAAATTTCACTTTAGTTTTCAAATTTAATAGAGTATACATTTTTGCAGTATTCTCTTATGATTGTCTGGATCTTTTCTTTATATGTTGTGATGTTTCCCTTTTCTTCACCAATGCTATTGATTTGGAGTTGCTCTTTCTTTCTTTTGGTTAACTGGGCTAGAAGTCTGTCTATCTTGTTAATCTTTTCAAAGAACCAGCATTTGGATTAATAGATTTTTGTATTGCTTTCTTTGTTTCTTTGTTGTTTTTGTTGTTGTTTTTTTATTTTTTATTTATTTATTTATGTTTTTGCTTTCTTTGTTTCTGTTTCATTGATTTCTACTCTGATTTTTTTGTTATTTCTTCCTGTCTGTTGGGTTTAGGGTTCATTTGTTGTTGTCTCCCAAGCATTTTTAGCTGCAGTTTTAGATTGTTTATTTGTTCCTTCTGTTGTTTTAATGTGGGCACTTAGGGCTATAAATTTCCCTCTTCAGACTGACTTTAATGTATCCCACAGGATTTGTTGTATTGTATTCCCTTTACGTTTAGTTTCATTAATACTTTTACTTTGGTCTTTATTTCTTTCCTGACCCATTCATTATTCAGGATTGTATTGTTTAATCTCCATATGTTCTTGTAGATAGTTGGGCTTATTCTGGTGTTAATATTGAGCTTTATGGCACTGTGGTCTGATAGAATATATGAAATAATTTGAATCCTTTTGTATTTGTTGAGATTTCTTTTGTGTCCCAGTATATGGTCAATAGTGGAGAATGTTCCATGGGGCACTGAGAAGAATGTGTATTCTCTGGTGTTTGTATGGAATATTCTGTAGATGTCTGTGTGTTGTATTTGTTGTATTGTATTGTTCAGTTTCAATGCCTCTCTGTTTATGTTTTGTCCAGTTGATCTATCCAAGGGGCTCAATTGGGTATTGAGGTCCCCCACTATTAGTGTGCTGGGATTAATCTGTGTCTCAGGGTCCTGCAGAATTGTATTTATAAAGTTTGGTGCATAAACATTTAGGATTGTGAAGCTTTCATGGTTAATTCCTTTGATAAGGATGAAATGGCCCTCTTCACCTCTTCTGATTAATTTTATTCAGAGGTCTCTTTTGTCTAAAATTAGAATAGCCACTCCTGCTTGTTTCTTGTTACCATTTGCTTGGAAATTTTTTTTCCATCCTTTCACTTTAATTTGGTGTCTGTCCTTGAGGGTGAGATGGGTTTTTTATAGACAGCATATAGAATGATTCTGTTTTCTAATCCATTCTCCCAGTTTGTTTTTTGATTGGGGAACTTAGAGAATTAATATTTAAGATTATTATTGTGAGACCTAAATTTTTGTTTGTATTCTTGGTCTAGGTTTATATTTACTCTGTTATGCGCTTTTTAATTCCTCTCTTGGGTTGTTTGGTGATAGTTCCTTTCCTCTGTTCTTAGAATTGCTTCAAGTATATTCTGAAGTGTCGTTTTTTTTTGACATGTGTTTTCTCATTTTGTTTATGATATAAACTATTTTTCTTTCTCCTTCAACTATAATTGACATTTTTGCTGGATATAGTAATCCGGGTTGGCATCTAAAGTCATTTAGCACTGGGAATACTTTGGTCTATGTTCTTTTGGCTTTCGTAGTTTGCACTGAAAAATCAGCTGTAATTCTGATGGGTTTCCCCTTATATGCTTGTTGTTTTTCTCTTGTGGCTTTCAATATTTTGTCTTTGTTTTGAGCATATAGCATTTTAACTATGATATGGTGTGGGGAATTTCTTTTCTGGTCTTGTCTATTTGGTATTTTATGTGTTTCTTGTATTTGTATTGGTTTGTCTTCTATCAGTTTGGGGAAATATTCTTTATTATCCTGTTGAAGATCTGATTAATACTGTCGTCTTGGGATTCTTCTTCTTCCTCTATCCCTATGATTCGGGGATTTACTCTTTTCATAGTATCCCATGTTTCCTGTTTTTCCACTATTGTGCTTTTAAAAAAAATTCATAATATTTAGTTGAGCAACTTAATTGTTCCATGTTATCTTTCAGGTCTGATATATTTTTCTGCTTTATCCATTCTTCTGAGGTTTCCTCCCATCCTTTCCTATTGATTGGATGAGTGTTCAATTTTCTTTTTCATTTCTTCCCATGTGTTCTTTTAGTATTTCCACTTCCTTTTGGAGCTTGTCTTTCTTTACTTATAGCTCCTTTCTTTGCCAGCCAGTTTCTTTTTTGTCATTTTCCCCTGGGATCTTTTCAATTTTTCCAGTTCCTTCCAGAGTTTGTTTTTCTCTCCCTCTAATTCTTTTCAGAGTTTGTCTTTCTCTCCCTCTAGTTCTTTTAGGTGTTTGTCATTCTCTCCATCTAGTACTTTCTGGAGTTTATCATTCTTTCATTCTATATCTTTCTTGGGTTTTTCATTCTCTCCCCTTAGTTCTCTGATTTGTTCTTTATATTTTTTGATTTATTTGAGTATGTCTATGATTATTCTTATAAGGTCCATGTCTTGGTTTCCTTCCAGAGAGATCTCCTTTTAGGGATCTTCTATAGGTCTAGTAGAGTTTGGTGTGGATTTCTTATGAGCTTTTCCCATGTTGCTTTTTCTTTGTGACTTTGGCATGTGGGTTTGATTTTGTTTGCATTCTGGTGCTAATCTCAAATGCTAATATGGAGGACTGGTTAGTCACTTACTATGTTTCCTCCCTGTCAGTTCCTGTATGTTGGTTCTGTAGCCTAGAATCACTAACACTGGGCCCACTGTATCCTCCATACCACAAAACCACCACCTTACTGGATAGTCAGTATCACAACTGGGTGGGGGGAGGGGTTGGTGAAGGTTTGTTCCCTTGGCCCTGAATGCAGCTGGGTGGCTGTCCACACTGCTCATGCAGGAAGAATGTGTGGTGTGGTCCAGGCCACTGGCACAATCTCCCTGCACACTTTTCTGGCCCACCTGAGAATGTGGCCACCTCCTGGACATCTCCATCACAATTGATATTATTTAACAATAAGAAGTGATGAACTGTCAAACTATAAAAAGCCACTGAATAGTCTTAAAGTAAAAAATGTGTATCGACATACACATTCATGTGCACTTACATATATATATATATATATATATAATTATATTTTCAAGTTCTCATTCCATCTGTACATGTACATATATGTCCTTAGGTTTACCTATGTTTACCACAAGATCTTCTGGAATCAATAAATTATGAGCATTTCTTTGGCATTTGGTAATATAGAAATCCAATTAATTAGTATATTATGATGGGTCTAGTTTTACTGGACTGATCAACTCCTGTGATATGTGTTAAGCATTTATTAGAGAATGCTATATATTAATAGATGTGACTTTCTCTTATTCCAGGTTTTTCATCCCTGTGTTCAGCTTTTCGTATTCTGCTCTGACTTTAGGATTCACCTTAGCCATTCAGTTGCCACTTCTGTTTCTTAATAAATAAGTTTCTTTGTACAAACTGAATTTCTTGTGCTCATGGAAGATCAAAAGCAAAGATGAATTCTCTGAAGCACATTAGGTCCAAGATCAGAGCTCAAATTCTTCACACCCCAGAATGAGTTCAGACATGTACCAGGTTCAGCAAAGATCCCCTCAACTCCTGTGCAAGTAAAGTAGAAATTCTGAGCAAATAGCTCAATTTTTTATTAAGCTTTCATGATTTCAAATAAAATATTGTGTTTATGTAGTTTTCAATTTAACATTCTCTTTGTGTTTATGTGAAGTTAAGAGGTCCACAATAGTTTAAACATCTTTTAGACAGTTATGTACAGTGAGACTGAGTATTCACATCACTGTGATCAAACACATTGAATAAAATATTAATGGGTCTTAGTGTTGATTTCAATTAAGGCGAATAATGCATATGTTGCCTGGCAATAATGACTCATTGACAAATCATCAAAGTTTGAAATGAATTTATTTGTTTTATCTAATTTACTAAATCTCTCGTGTATTACTAGGTACAAGGCAGAACAATGTAGAGTATCTTGCAATTTTATCAATTTTAATATTTATCTATTTTGTGTGTGTGTGTGTGTGTGTGTGTGAAGGTATGTGTGTGCAGGTCACAAGAGAACTTGCATCAGTCAGATCTTCTCTTTCTACCTTGTGAGTTCCAGGAAATCAAACTCCGTTCTTCTGCTTTGGAGTTACGTGCCTTTACCCATTGGGCCATTTTACCAGATCTGTAATATAGCATTTTACCTGAGGTGTTCCCTGTGTGTATTTTTCAGTTTTATTTACTAATTTAATATTTGATCAGGAGATGGGATCACTCCTATAGTCTCAGTGCTGGGGAAGTAGAATTGGTAGGATCATGAATTCAAGACATGCCTCATTTACAGAGTACATTTGATTCCAGCTTGGTTTACATGAAATCATGTTTCATAAAACAAAGTAATCAGACTCTTCTTCTAGGCTTGGCACAGGCCTGCTTTTGCTCTTAGCACTATGAATCTCTGGGCTACCATCTTAGTCCAGACCTGCCCACTGAGTCTTAATACCCTGCACTCAGACCAGGTCAATTCTTCAGTCTAGTTTGTTAGACAATTCACATGCCTTGCCACTGCCACCTTGACTTTGGACTCCTGAGACCAGTCTTCTACTCTAGCTTTCCCCCAACCCCCTGCCTTGGATTTTGAGAAAAGCTTTCTTCCCTGGTAAGTCTGTGATCCAACACTCTGGGCGTTGAATCTCCTGAAGCCTGCACAGCTCACTCCAATTCCCAGTCTGCACATACCCTTTCCCTTCTAGCCTTGTGCACAGGTCTGCCTTTGCTTTTAGCACTCCAGATCTCTGGACCACCCTCTTAGTCAAGATTCAACCACTGTGCATTGATCCCCTGTACTCAGACAAATTAAAATTACCAGTCTAGTTTGTAAGACTCTTCACAGACTGACCCCGCCTCAATTTGTCTTTGGACTCCTCGAGCAGCCTTCTACTGTGGCTGACTCAAACCCAAACTTGCCTTGGATTTCCCTGCCTAGTTTGATATCCTCTCCTCAGTCTCTCCCTTTGTCCCCTAGTTTTGGATTCCCAAGATCAGTTTTCTATCTTTCCTCCCTAGTAAATATCATGAGCTTCCTACTACCAAGACCAGCATAGTACCCTTCAAGAACTTGAAGCTCACACCAACTGACCTGTCATAATTGAGCAAAAAGCAACCCAGATATATCAACAACCAAAACAGGCCAAAAATTCAAATAAACAGTGGAAGAACAGAATTTCTATCAGACAGTCAACAAAGAAAAGACATGAATCTGCCCAGAAAACAATTCCAAAACACACATAATATTAAAATCTAAGAGAATATGTCCCCAACAAAACTCCCCAGTCCTACAGAAGTATACCACAATGAGAATCACTCTGAGAACCCCCACAATGCAGAATTTAAGGAACACTATTATAAATATGATAAAAATCTTAAAGAAAACACAGACAAACAACACAGAAAGCTCAAAGAAGATAGGCAAAATTCGTGGCAGGAGTCCAGACAAAAGATAAATAGGTTGCTGAATGAAATAAAAGAAATTTAGGAGTTTAAAAACTCAATTCACAAAAGAGATAGAAATATTGAAGAAAACCCAAGCCAAAATGAATATGGAATGGAAAAAATCAATAAGTCAACTTGAAACAACAGGAGAAAGCCTCACAAATACAATGAATGAAATCGAAGGCAGAACATCAAGATGGGACGACAAAGTTGAAATTAGACTCCTCAAGCAAGGATTATGAAATATTAAGAAAAATAGCAGGAATGAAATACGCAGGGAATATGGTAGATCATGCAAAAGCTAAATCTGTGCATCACAGGCATTCAGGAAGAAGAATCTCAGAACAATGACATTCACCAAATACTTAACAAGATTATAGAAGCAAATGACCCTAAATTAAAGAAAGACATACCTATATACATTCAAGAAGCACATAGAACTCCAATTAGACAGGACCAAAAGAGAAACTCCCCATGACATATGATAGTAAAAATACTAAATGTACAGAACAAAGAGAGAGTAGAAAAAGATTCTAGAGAAAAACAAGTTATGTATAAGGAAAACCCAACAAAATTACAGCTGACTTTGAAAAGCCAGGAGAGCCTGTACCAAAGTATGCTCAATTCTGGATTAAAATAGATGCCAACTCCAAATACTTTACCCAGCAAAACTATCTATCATTTCTTAAGGGAAATGGAAAATCCTCATTACAAGAATAGGTTGGAAGAGTTCGTGTCCAGCAAACAAGCCCTAAGACCATACTCAAAGCAATATAGAAGACTGAAGATAAGAATGAATATACCCAAGATGTTACAGGAAGAAAACAAAGTGAGGTATAATTATGGAAATACAAATAAGAAAAAAAAGAACACAAATATTTAAATGACAGTAACCAAAACACATCTTTACTAATAAGTATAAATATCAATGGTTTCAACTCCCAAGTGAAAAGGCATAGGGTAGCGGAATGGATTAAGGGGAAAAAATCCATCCTTAATGGAAACTTATCTCAATGTCAAGGATAGAGACTACCTTAGGGTGAGAGTATGGAAATAATATTCCAAGAAAATGGCAATAAGAACGTGTTAAAATTCTAATATCTGACACTATAAACTTTAAATTAAAACTAATCAGAAGAGGTAAAGAGGGTTATTTTATTCTAATCATAGGAACAATTACCCCAAAAGATATTACAATAATGAACATATATCTAACAAACTCTGGTACACCCAGTTTCATAAAAACAGTATTATGGCATGTTAAAACACAGGTAAACCCAAACACAGTAATAGAAGGTGCCTTCAATACCCCCATTATCTCCAATAAAAATGTAAATTGTAAAAAGAATGAAGATATCTGAATTAAATGACATCTCACATCAAATGGACCCAATAGACATCTACAGAATATTAGACCCAAGCACCCAAATATACATTTTCTACTCAGCATCCCATGACATTTCTGTACAAGTGATCACATACTGGAACACAAGCAACCTCATCAAATCCTCTCAAAATACAAAACCTCTCAACTAACAAAAGCCCAGAACCAAATTGATTTATGGTAGATTTTTATCAGACATATAGAGGACCTACACCCAATATTACCCAAGTTACTCAAAAGGATAGAAACAGAGGGAAATCTACCAAATTCCTTCTAAGAAGCCAGAATCACTCTATTACCAAAACCAGGCAAAGATAAAACCAGAAAAGAAAACTAAAGACCTATATCCTTAGTGAACATAGATGCAAAAACCCTCAAAAATATTTGCAAACCATATACAAGCACAAATCAAAAAGGTCATCCATCCACCATGATCAAGTTGGATTTATTCCAGAGATGCAGTGATGGTTCAATACAAGTAAAACAATAAATGTTATAAATCATATAAATGGACTCAAAGACAAAAAGCATATTGTCATCTCAATCAATGCAGAAAAGGCTTTTGTTAAAATGTTGTGCCTTTATGTCTAAAGCACTAGAGGGAATTAGACTGGAGGGATTATATGTCAACATAATTAATGCTATATAAAACAAACCCACAGACAACATCATCCAACATGGAGAAAAATTAGAAGCATTCCCCTTAAAGTCAGGAACCTGATGAGGCTGCCCACTATTTCCAATCCTTTTCAATATAGTGCTTGAAACTCTTGCTAGAGCAAAAAGACAAGAGAAATAAAGTAACAGATTATTAGTTGGAAAACAGATTACTATTTGGAAAAGAGGTCAAACTATCCATTTTTGTAGACAACCTGGCATTATACCTAAGGGATGCTAAAAAAGGATGCTAAAAATCCACCAGAAAACTCCTAGAAATGATTAACAGTTTCAGTAAACTGGAAGGTTACAAAATTAATATGCAAAGATCAGTAGTCTTTCTATAAGTCAATAAGCTATTGGGAAAGGAGTCCATGGAAACTATCCTATTAACAATAGCATATATATATATGTATATATATATATATATATATACACATATATGCTACATACATATATGTATATATATGTATATATATATACACACATATATGCTACATACATATATGTATATATATATGCTATTGTTAATATATCTGTATATATGTATATATTTAGTATATATGTATATATTTAATGCAATCAAAATATATATAATGCAACCAAAAAAAAAATATATATATATATATATATATATTTAATGCAATCAAAATCCCCATGATGTTCCAGCATGCAACATGTTAGACACGCACACAGCACACCAGCATGCTTCCAGCATGTGGTATGAGCAGACATCACTTGTGGCCGCACAAAACCTACATGTGAAAGACTACCATGCAACAGGGGCAGAGCTAGACATGCACTCAGCACAACACCAGCATGAGCTCAGCGCATGGCATGAGTGGACTTCACTTGTGACCTGCACAACACCAGCCTGCCTGTAAAAGACCAGGTGAGCCCCACCTGCATTGGTGCTTTGTACACCCCTCTGCCCCGTGGAAGCTTGGTGTTACCTGGGACCATCCAACCTTTGGGTTTCAGTGTGCAACGTGTGCAGAGTTAGATGTGCACACAGCACAACACCAGCCCGCACCCAACACGTGGCATGAATTGGACAACAGGGTACACCCCCCTGCTCATCCTGGTGGAGCAGTGTTGCAGAGGATCTAGCAGGCTCAGTATCAGTGATTATAGTCTGTGCAGCCAACATTGAGGCACTAGAATCCAAAGAAACAAATAAACAAATCCACATGCCAAAGATACAAAGAAAAAACACCACGGGAAAAACTCATAATAAATCCACACTGAACTCTGCCAACCCTCCAGAGGATTCCTACAATGAGATCACTCTGGAAGGAAACCAAGACACCGACCTTAGAAGAACAATTGTAGATATATTCAAAGAAATTAGAGAACTAAGGGGAGAGAATGAAAAACTCAAGAAGGACCTAGAGGGAGATAATGACAAACAATGGAAAGAACTAAAGGGAGAAAATGGCAAACTCCAGAAGGAATCGAAAATGCTGAAAAGATTCCAGGCTGAAATGAAAAAAGAAAATGACCAACAAACCAAGGAGCTAAAAGATGAGAGTGACAGGCTCCAGAAGGAAGTGGAAATATTAAAGAAATCACAGGGTGAAATGGAAAAAGAAATCAAGCCCTCATACAATAAAGAGGAAATGAACTATACCATAGTTAAAAGTATCAGGCTGGTGAAACTTAGCCTTTCTGGATGCTTGCTTAATGACCATGCTTAATGCCCATACCAATTTGGCTGAGGGTCTTAAGGGATAACTTTGTTTCTTGCCCTCACTGGTCAACTAAATCCCAGGGGACTATGCATGGGGGCATCTCTTAAAATGTCTTGCAAATGTGAGTCACCAGTCTTTCTGGCAGGGAGGTCTTGGAGATCCACTAATGGGACTTCAGCCAGTGTCCAGTCTATAAAGAGGAAAGTCTGCTCATGCTTCAGAAAGGGAAGCCTGGTCTAGCAATACCTGACTTTGTCCTCAAGTGGCTGGAACTGGTGATTAAAAAGTCAAAAGGAGCCAGGGGCTCCCCCCACACTCCAAAACCTGAGTGACACTTGAGGACTAGATCCTCAACTGACCTTGAGAAAACAAAACCTTGGTTAATATGGGCTGTGTGGCCTTAAACATCCAAAAGGAAAGTATAACCAGAAATAAATAAATAGTAAGTCCATATAAATTGTACTTCAGGTATAAAACTTGAGATCTTAGTAAAAAGAGAAAAAGTAAATAATAATAATGATGATAATAATAATAATAATTTTATAAAAAAGAACACAGCTGTTTTGCCTCTCTTACTGACAAGTGCAGGTCCCCTGTAGCTTCCACTGCTTTTGCCATCCTTCAAAGACATGAGATACTCTTCAACCTTCCAATATGGGCTGAAGACATATGTCTCTCCAAGAAACTTCCAATCCTTCACTGCCAGATGGGGATTGCTGAGACATCCAACTTATGTACTAAGTTACTACTGGGGTTTCTGCCTCTTCAGAATATAGATTCCCATTGTTGAACTACACAAGTGGTATCATGGAGACCAGTACAGGAAGATCAACAGAGGACGTGGTACTTACTGGACCTCTTTTGGTGACCATGGGAAGGGAAACCTCAGTGTGGAACACAAGGCAGAACTGATGGTGGTTTGGTCTTGCCAAGGAGGAGCCTTCAAACATGACATCTTTCAGCTTAATTAAAAAAAAAAATCTTAGGGCTGGAGAGATGGTTCAGCAGTTAAGAGCACCGAATGCTCTTGCAGAGGGCCCTGGTTCAGAGCACCCACATGGTAGCTAAGAACCATCTTTAACTCCAGGTCCAGGGGAATCCGATGCCCTCTTCTGATCTCCGTGGCATTGCATGATATGGGTGCACCAACCTACATGCAGACAGTACACCCTTACGCATAAAAAATAATAAATAAATAAATAATCATAAGCTGAAGATGCTAAAACCTATGATATATATGGCATGCATATGTGCACAGTTTGGAGTGATGCATATTGGAAGGAATAACAACAACAACAAACAAACAAACAACAGAAAGTCTGCATCAAGGAACTGACTGAAACAGTGAACTTCTGCTCAAAAGAGTATACTTCTACATCGAGAATTTTGAGAGAGACTGAGAAAAAGATGAAAAACGTGTTTAGTAGAATGCATGAGCTCTGGTGGGGTGGGGGGGTAGAGAGGAGGGCACAGGTCTAGATTTGATTTGTAATTTTGTATAAAATGCACAGAGCTTAAATAAAACATTGGCTTTGAAACATAAAATAAATAACAGGATGAAATAAAAAAGGAAATTGAACATTCATCCAATCAACAGGAAATGATGGGAAAAAGCCTCAGAGGCAGAATGGAAGAGCAGAAAAACGAATATCCGACCTGCAGGATAACATGGAGCAACTAGCATGCTCCAGCAAAGATTATGAAAAATTAAATAAAACATAACAGTGGAACAACCAGGAAATGTGGGACACTCTGAGAAGACCAAGCCTCTGCATAATAGGGTTAGAGGAAGGAGAAGAATCCCAAGACAACATTATTGACCATATCTTCAACAGGATAATAGAACAAAATTTCCCCAAACTGAAAAAAGGTAAACCCATACAAATACAAGAAGCACATAGAACACCAAACAGACAGAACCAGAAAAGAAATTCCTCATGCCATATAATTGTTAAAACACTAGATGCTCAAAACAAAGAAAAAATACTGATGGCCACAAGAAAAAACAAGTTACATATAAGGGGAAACCCATCAGAATTACAGCAGACTTCTCAGTCCAAACTATGAAAGCTAGAAGAATGTGGACAAAAGTATTCCCAGTACTAGACAACTTTAGATGCCAACCCAGCAAAAATGTCAATTACAGTTGAAGGAGAAAGAAAAGTCTTTCACAACATGAAGATGTAAAGAATACATGTCTAAGAAACCAACACTTCAGAAAATCCTTGAAGCAATCCAAAGAACAGAGGAAAGGAGCAACTGTCTCTAAGCAATTAAACAGAGAAATTAGCAAAAGTATAACAGAGTAAATACAAGCCTAGACCAAGAATGCAAACAAAAAATAAGGTGAAGGGAAGCAACACACATCTCTCAATAATAACCTTAAATACTAATGGTCTAACCTTCCCAATCAAAAGGCATAGACTAGGAGAATGAATTAGGAAACTGAATCCTTCTATACTCTGTCTTCAAGAAACCCATTTCATCCTCAAGGACAGACACCACTTTAGAGTGAAAGGATGGAAAAATATTCCAAGTCAAGTAAATGGTGCCAAGAAACAAGCCAGAGTGGCTATTCTAATATCAGACAAAATAGGTCTCAAAGTAAAATGAATCAGAAGAGACAAAGAGGGCCATTAAATCCTTGTCAAAGGAACAACAAACCATGAAGACTTCATAATCTTAAATGTCTATGCACCAAACTATGATGCACCTAACTTTATAAACACTACTCTTCAGGACCTCAAGACACATATTAATCCTAGTATACTAATAGTAGTGGACTTCAACACCCTACTGAGCCCCTTGGGTATATCAACAGAACAAAAAATAAACAGAGAGAAATCAGAAATGAAAAATAAAATACACCGAATGGTCTTCACAGACATCTACAGAATATTCCACCTAAATTCACCCAGAGAATATACCTTCTACTCAGCACCTCTCCAAAACTGACCATGTACTAGTGCACAAAAGAAACCTCAAAACGTAACAGACAGGAAGAAATAACAAAAATCAGAGCAGAAATCAATGAAATAGAAACAAAGAAAACAACACAAAAATCAATGAATCCAAAAGTTGTTTCTTTGAAAGAATAAACAAGATAGACAGACCTCTAGCCCAATTAACCAAAAGAAAGAAGGAACAATTCCAAATCAATACAATCCATGATGAAAAGGGAAATATAACAACAGACAATGAAAAGATCCAGAAAATCATATGGGAATACTTCAAAAACCCATACTCTAGAAGAAATGGATGAATATCTGAAATCCTGGGAATCACCAAAACTCAACCAAGAAGAGATAAACAGCTTAAATAGACCCATAATATAAGAAGCAATTGAAGATGTAATGAGAAACCTCCCAACTAAGAAAAGCCTAGGCCCAGACCATTTCACGGCAGAATTCTATAAAACTTTTCAAAAAGACTTACAACCATTATTACTCAAATTGTTTAGAAGGATACAGAGGGAATTCTCCCAAATTCCTTCTATGAAGCCAGCATCACTCTATTACCAAAACCAGGCAAAGAAACAGGTAAAAAGGAGAACTATAGACCCATCTCACTAATGAACACAGATGCCAAAATCCTAAACAGGATAGTGGCAAATCGCATACAGACCCACATCAAGAAGGTCATCCATCATGACCAAGTTGGATTCATACCAGAGATGCAGGGATGGCTCAACATATGAAAATCAATAAATATCAAGCACATAAATGAACTGAAAGACAAAAACCACACCATCATCTTAATTGATGCAGAAAAAGCATTTGACAAAATCCAGCATCCCTTCATGCTTAAAGTCCTAGAGGGAATTGGATTGGAGGGATCATTCCTCAATCTAATCAAAGCCATATACAGGAAACCCACAGCCAATACCATCCTAAATGGGGAAATGACAGAAGCATTCCCTTTAAAAGTAGGAACTCGGCAAGGCTGCCCCCAGTCACCACTCCTCTTCAATATAGTGCTTGAAACACTTGCTAGGACAATAAGGTAAGAAAAGGAAATTAAAGGAGTACTTATTGGAAAAGAGAAAGTCAAGCTATCCCTTTTTGCTGATGATATCATTGTTTACTTAAGGGATGCTAAAAACTCCACCAGAAAATTCCTAGAAATTATTAAGAGCTTCAGTAAAGTGGCAGGATACAAAATTAATCTAGAAAAAAATAGGTACCCTTTCTTTACACCAACAACAAGCCAATGAAGAAGGAATTGAAGGAGACCTTCCCACTCACAATAGCCTGAAAAAGAATAAGATACCTAGGAACAAACCTAACCAAAGACACCAATGAACTCTACAACAAAAAATTTAAATCCTTGAAGAAAGAAATTGAAGAAGACACCAGAAGATGGAAAAACCTTCCATTTTCATGGATTGGGAAAATTAATATAGTAAAAATGTACATTCTACCCAAATTCTTGTATGGATTTAATGCAATCCCAATTAAAATCCCCAATAGATCTTCACAGGCTTGGAAAAATGTCCTTAATTTAATTTGAAAAAACAAAACCCCCAGAATAGCCAAAACATCCCTCAGTGAAAAGAACACTACAGGGGGGATCTATACCAGACTTCAAACTATACTACAGGGCTATAGTCTTAAAAACAGCTTGGTACTGGCACAAAACAAACCTGTTGACCAATGGAACAAAACTGAAGATCCAAACTTGAGCACATACAAATTCAACCATCTCATATTTGAAAAGGGGGACAAGTAGACACAATGGAGGAAAGAAAGCATCTTCAACAAGTGGTGTTGGCAAAACTGGATCAGCACTTTTTTTGTTTGTTTGTTTAGAATATATATATATATATATAATTATTATATATATAATCAAATCTAGACCCATCAAATCTAGACCCATGTCCTGCCCCATCCCCCTACCCCACCAGAGCTAATACATTCGGCCAAACATGCTTTTCATCTCTTTCTCAATCTTTCTCATTATTCTCCATGTAGAAGTTGACTGTTTTGAGCAGAAGTTCACTGTTTCAGTTAGTATTTGGATGCAGTCCTTCCTGTTGTTGTTGCTGTTGTTGTTGTTGTTTCCAATATACATAACTCCCAACTGTTTTGGACAAAAACTCAAGGGGCCATGCACAGGAAATACTTACAACTAGGTAATTTGATCAGCACTTGTAGAAGAATGAAATTAAACCCCTACCTGTTGCCCTGTAAAAAAGTCAACTCTAGATGGATCAAAGACCTCAACATGAAACCCCAAACTCTGAAGGCGATAGAAGAAAAATTTGGCAGCAGCCTACAAGACATAGGCGTAGGAAAAGACTTCCTAAATCAGACAACAGCTGTGCAAGAATTGAGGTTAATTGACAAATGGGACCTCCCTCATTAAACTCAAAAGCTTCTGCACATCAAAAGAAACAATCAAGGAAGTGAAGAGGAATCCTACAGAGTGGGAGGAAACCTTCACCACAGATACATCTGACAAAGCATTGATTTCCAGAATAAATAATCTACTCAAAAAGCAAAGAAGAAAGACAACAAATGACACACTCAATAGATGGAGTAAAGAGCTGAACAGAGACTTCACAAGTCAGGAATTAGAGATGGCTGAGAAACATCTTAAGAAGTGTTCAACATCACTAATCCTTAAGGAAATGCAAATCAAAACCACTTTAAGATATCATCTTACTCCAATGAGACTGGCTAGGATCAAGAAAACAAATGATACTAAGTGCTGGAGAGGTTGTGGGAAAAGAGGAACACTCATCCATTGCTCGTGGGAATGTAAACTCGTACAGCCACTATGGAAAGCAGTGTAGAGAACCTTTGGAAGACTTGGAATGAAATTGCCACCTGACCCAGACATACCACTCCTGGGCATGTATCCACAAGACTCATCTTACTGCAGAGATACATGCACAGCTATGTTTACTGCAGCTCTCTTCACAATAGCAAGGAGCTGGAACCAACCCAAGTGCCCCTCAACTGATGAGTGGATAGAGAAAATGTGGTACATCTACACAATGGAGTTTTATGCAGCAGTAAAGTAAGTTGACATCATGAGCTTGACAGGTAAATGGCTGGAGCTAGAAGATATCATGCTGAGTGTAGTAACACAGTCCCAGTAAAACAAATGATGAATGGATGAATGGTATCACTCATCTGTGGCTGCTAGCACCGATTAACTAATTGTATGGCAAACTGTATGAGCAATGCCAATCTGACCTGAAAACAACCGTGCTCTTATATTGTGAATCCCTTAAATATAATAAATAAAATAAAAAAGAAACCTCAACAAATACAAAATGATAGAAATTATTTCATGCATTCTCTCAGACCACAGTGCAATAAAGTTCAATATGAACACCAGAATAAGACCAACAATGTACAAGAACACATGGAGACTAGACACTATCCTAAATAATGACTGGGTCAGGGTATAAATAAAGAGGGAAATAAAAGTATTTATGGAACTGAAGGAAAAAGACTATAGGACACAACAAAACCTAAAGACCGACATTAGATTGAATATGACATCAAAAGATGGAAAGACCTCCCATGCTCATGGAGTGGGAAGATTAATATAGTAAAAATGTACTTTTTACCCAAATTTATGTACAGATTCAATGCAATCCCAATCAAAATCCCCATGAGGTTCTTCACAGACTTGGAAAAAAAACAAACAAACATTAAATTCATATGGAAAAACAAAAGACCCCGAATAGCTAAAGCAAACTTGAGTGAAAAATGCAATAGAGGGGGATTGCTCAGCCAGACTTCAAGCTATATTACAGAGCCATAGTCATAAAGACAGCCTGATATTGGCACAAATACAGACCCATTGTCCAATGGAACAAAATTGAAGATCCAAACTTGAGCTCATACAATTTCACCTCATATTTGGCAAATAGACAAAAAAACTTCAGTGGAAGAAGGATAGCATCGTCAGCAAATGGGGCTGGCAACATTGGGTCACCATTTGTCGAATAACAAAATGAAACCCCTACCTCTCAGCCTGTACAAAAATCAGCTCCAAGTGGATCAAAGATCTCAAACTGAAATCCAAAACCCTGAAGGTGATAGAAGAAAAAGTTGGCAACAACATAATATATATAGGCATAGGAAAAGACTTTATAAATCAGACTGCATGTGCACAGGAAATAAGGTCCACAGACGACAAATGGGTCCTCATCACACTCAAAAGCTTCTGTACAGCAGAAAGTAACTGTCTAGGAAGTGAAGAGGAAATGCACACAGTGGGAGGAAATCTTCAGCAGTGTTACATCTGACAGAGCATTAACATCCTGAATATATAGACTATTCAAAAAACAGAGAAGAAAAAAATTGACCTACTCAAAGGATGGAATAAAGAGCTGAACAGAGATTTCAACAGTGAGGAAGTAAAGATGGCCGAGAAACCTCTTAAAAAGTGTTAAACATCATTAATAATTAAGGGAATGAAACTTAAAACCACTCTAAGATATCATTTCACTCTGATACATCTAGCTAAGATCAAGAAAACAAAAGACACAAAATGCTGGACATGTTGTGTTGAAAGGGGAGCAATCATCCACTGCTGGTAGGAAAAAGTTGTTGCCAACTTTTTCTTCTATCACCTTTCCACAACCATTATGGAAAGCAGTGTGGAGAACCCTTAAAAGACGATTCAAAATGAGCCTACCACCTGACCCAGCCATACCACTCCTGGGTATATACCCACAAGACTCATCCTAACGCAAAGATACATGCACATCCATGTTTATTGCAGCTCTCTTCACAATAGTGAAGAGCTAGAACCAACCCAAATGCCCCTCAACAGAAGAGTGGATGACAAAAATGTGGTACATCTACACAATTGTGTACTATTCAGTAGTAAAGAAAGATGACATTGAGAACTTTCCAGGTAAATGGATGGAACTGGAAGGCATTATGCTAAGTGAAGTAACACAGTCCCAGATAAACAAACAGCAAATGTTTTCCCTCATTTGTGGATGCTATCACCAAATCTCCAGTTGAAAGGCAAGCTGAACAACATTATTGTTATATTTCTGTTTATCTGAAAGCAACTATGTTGTTATAGTTTAAATCTATCAACATGGTGTAGAATCCACCCAACACTTATTTTCAGACTCTGGAATTACTGTATATGGGTGGAGAGTATGTATCCATATTTTAGAGTAATGTAAAATTAATGGAGGAAAATGTGAATTCCTAAACATAAAAAAAGACTGAGAGTATGATACAGGACCGTTATGGCAGAATGCATTATCTGGGGTAGGGTAGAGTGAAGGGAAAGGGGAATATGCCTAAACTGAAATGAAAAACAATGTCTGAGATACCCAAAACATCAATAAAATTATAAAAAAAGAGAAAAAGTACTAAGATTCACATGGAAAAACAAAAGTCCCCAGATATTTAAAGCAACCCTGAACAAAAAAAAGTAATACAGAGGCTATAGTCATAAGACAGCATGTTCTGGCAGAAAATAGACCCCACAGATCAATGGAATAAAATTGAAGCCCCAAATGTGAGCCCATGCAATTTCAGCCACCTGATATTTGACAAAAGGGCCAAGGATAATCCATGGAGGAAATACAGTGTCTTCAGCAAATGGTGCTGGCAAAACCAGATCACCATTGTAGAACAAAATTAAGCCCCTACCTTTCAGTTTGTAGAAAAGCCAACTCTAAATGGATTGAAGACCTCAATATGGAACTTGAAACTGAAAATTTTTTTTTAATTTTTTTATTTTTATTTTTAAGGGATTCTACAATACAATGACACAGTTGTTTGCAGATAACAATGATGTTACTCAGTATGTCATACAATTAAGTAATTGGTGCATTTTGCAAGTATCTATGTCCAAATTTTGAACAACCCAAGGTTCCCATAGTCCAGTTGGAGAAGCTTGTATGCACAGGCATGTTGATCAATCAG
>VZQC01002004.1:1166232-1214806 GCA_009823505.1 Rhizomys pruinosus | reverse complement strand
GATATATTAAAGAAATCACAGGATGAAATGAAAAAGGAAATAGAACACTCGTCCAATCAAGAAGAAAGGAAAGGAAAAAGCCTTAGAAATAGAATGGAGGAAGCTGAGCAAAGAATATCAGATCTGGAAGATAACACAGAGCAACTAAAAAACTCAAATAAAGATTATGAAAAATTTAAAAATACACAAAACTGAAAATTTTATAAGAAAACATTGGCCATAACCTATAATATATAGAGGTAGAAAAAGACTCTCTAAATCAGACAGCAGTCACAGAGGAAAGAAGGTCAACAGTCACCAAGTGGAACCTCGTTAAACTAAAAAGCTTCTCTACAGCAAAAGAAAAATAAAAGAAGTGAAGAGGAAATCCACAGAGTGGGAGGAAACCTTCACCATTGACACATGTGTCAGAGGTTTAATATCCAGACTGCATAAACTACTCAAAAAACAAAGGACCAAGAAAGCAAATGACCCAGTTAAAAGATGGACTAAAGATCTGAACAGAGACTTCTCAAGAGAAGAATTAATTAAGATGGCTAAGAAAGTCTTAAAAATTGTTCAACATTGTTAGTAATTAAGGAAATGCAACTTAAAATCAGTTTAAGAGGTCATCTTTCTCTCGGTCTTAGAATCCACATTTTCCTCCTTAAAAGACTAAAAATGAACCTATCATTTGACCCAATCACACCACTCCTGGATGTATACCCAAAGGATTGGTCCTATTGCAGAGATACTTGCATTATCATGTTTATTGATGCTCTTTTCACAATAGCAAAGAGTGTCCCTGAACTGATGGATGGATAATGAAAATGTGGTACATTTAAATAACGGAGTTCTGTGCAGGAGTAAACAAAATGACACCATGACATTTTGCATGTAAATGGTTAGAACTGGAAGCAGTTATGCTAAGTGAAGACTCAGTCTCAGAAAAACAAACGACATATCATGTCTTTCATTTGTGGATCCTAACACCAAATACTTATAAATTCATCAAGTTCGGTAATTTGTTAGCAAAAATAATACCACATCGACTGATATTTCTCTAGAAGAGTATGTCTCTATTTTCCTCAGTTCTAAGATTTATGAGAAAGGATGAATCTCTTCCTTAAAAGTACTTTAAAACACATCAACTTACTATGTGACTTAGGAATAGAAAGTTACTACATGCAGCTTTACTATTAAAATGTGAACCTTAGCATGCTTTGGAATTAACCTATAGTCTATTTTCTAACTTTGTAATTTTGGTATATGTGTGGGATATTCAACTTAAAATTAAAGGGACCAACAAAAACAAAAAAAAGATGTGTTCAAAGAACTGATAAATTGCAGCTCTCTTCACAATATTGAAGAGCTGGAACCACCCCAAATGCCCCTCAACCAATGAACGGATAGAGAAAATGTGGTTCATTTACACAATGGAGTTCTAAGCAGCAGTAAAGAAAGATGGCATCAGGAACTTTGCAGGTAAATGGATGGAGCTAGAAGATATTAGGCTAAGTGAAGTAACACAGTCCCAGAAAAACAAACGGTGAATGGTGTCCATCATTTGTGGATTCTAGCACCCAGCACTGAGTTGTAAGGCAAACTGAGAAACAACAGTGTTATTGTTGTTGTGCTCTTATAATGTAAATAACTTAACAGGCTCTAGAATTAACACTCCACTTATTTTTAGACTTTGTAATCTTGGTATATGGATGGAGGATATGTAGGCATATTTTAGAATAATATAAATTTAAAAAAGGAAAAATGTGCATTGTGAGATATGATATGGAAATGACAGTTTGTGTACAGATTACATAATTTTAGCATAGATGTGATGTATATATATATGCATATGTTGAAGCAATACAGATTGGAGGGAACTACAACAGCAGAGGACCTGGGACAAAGAATGGACTGAAACATTAAAGTTCCCCCAAGAACAATAATCCTCCGCTTTGAAAAACTTTGAAGGGGCTGGAGATAGCCTAGTGGTTAAGAGCACTGACTGCTCTTGCAGAGGACCCGGGTTCAATCCCCAGCAACCACATGGTGGCTGAGACCCGTCTGTTAACTCCAATTCCAGGAGAACTCCAGTTCCAGGGGAATCTGACACCTTCTTCTGACCTCCGCGGCATTGCACGACACTGGTGCACAAACCTACATGCAGGGAGTACATTCATACACATACAAAAATAAATAAAATAAAAAAGAAAAACTTTGAAAAGAATCAGAAAAAGAAAAAGATACAGGGCAGGAATGGCAGCCTGCATAAACTTGGGTGGGGTGGAGGACATGGAAGGGGAGATGAGTCTAGATTGGAATGAGAAACAATGTATGAAATGCACAACAATTCAATAAAAAAAAATTTAAAAAAGAAAAATCAGTAAGCTTTTGCACCAAAAAAGTTAAGAAAGACTGAGAAAAAAGATGCAAGGCAGGACTTAACATGTATGGCAGAATGCACCTGTTCCTGCATGCTGGGTGGGGGAGATTGGGGGTGGGGGCATGGGGGATGGGGGATGGGGGGTTGTGAATGGGGAAACGGGTCTAAATTTGATTAAGGAATGTTATATGAAATACACAAAAGTTCAAAAAAATTAAGAAAAAATGAAATAATTCCATCCAAATTATCAGAACTCAATTCATTAAAGTTTAAAATAAATGCAAAAGGAGCTATAGTAACTACATGTATTCATGGATGTTAAATAACAGTCTCCTAAATGATGAATGCGTTAAAGTAGAAATTAGTAAAGAAATAAAAGTATTCCTTAAGCTCAATGAAAAGCATAGTACAATAGAATAAAATCTCTGGGACACTTTTATATGGGCACAGGGAAATTTCTTGATTGTATTCAAGAGAGTAGGGCTTCCTTCACACCCTCCCCTTCTTTCCAGGCTCTGGGCTGGAAACTGTGAAGGGATATACTCGGTGTGTGGGTGCTGAGTTGGGGCAGGGACCCTTAGCAGAGGGCCTCTTTCCTCCTCTTGTTGGGGTGAACTGTTCAGACATTCTTACTTCGTGGAGCCCAAGTGAACTATGAGGTCTACCACTGGCATTCTGTAGCCAATTTCATTGTCATACCAGGAAATGAACTTGACAGAAGTGGTCACTGAGGATAATGGCAGGCCAGCAATAAAGGTTGAAGAGTAGTGCTCCTGTTAAGGTCACAGGAGGTGACCTGGTCCTCAGCACAGGCCAGATGCCCTGGTTGGACCATCCAATCCTGCTTCACCACCTTCATGATGTCATTATATGCAGCAGCTTTCTCCTGGCAACAGGTCAGATCCACAACGGACACTTTTTGCATAAGAAAACAGAAGGCTTGGCAGAGAATTCCTATTTAGCTCTGAGATGCCTTTACTCATAGCCTTGGCAGTACCCGTTGATGCAGAGATGATGGCAGCCCATGACCATCATGCCACAGTTTCCCGGAGGAGCCATCCACAGTCTTCTGGACAGCTTTGATGGTATGAACTGTGGTCATGAATCTCTCAATGATTCGAAGTTGGTGGTGCAGAGGTGTTGCTGACAATCTTGGGGGAGTTGTCGTATTTCTTCTCATCACAAACATGGAGGCATCAAGAGGAGGGGCAGAGATCTATTTTATCTCCACTCTTCAGGTGGGCTCTGGCCTTCTACATGGTAGTGAAGACCCCAACAGAGTCCAAAACTTCCTCAGCACCAGCATCACCCCATGTGATGTTGGTGGGTTCTTTCTCCTGGAAGATGGGGATTGCCTTCCAATTGATGACAAGTTTCCAGTTATCAGCTTTGATTGCACCACTGAACTTGCCCAGGGTGGAATTATACTGAAACATGTAGTCCATGTATTTGGGGTTAATAAAGAAGTCATGGATGGCAACAATCTCCTCCTAGCCAGAGGTGAAGACAGCCTTATCTCTGACATATCTCTAGTCAAAGGAAATTTTTACCATATGCTAAATATAGATCCTTATATTTACATTTATACTGTACACCACTCATCAAAGAAACTCCTTTTGCAAAAAGATGCAGGATAGTCCACATTTCCACAACTGGTTGCACAGAGATGTCTGAGAGATGCTCAGCCCTAAGTGACACATTTACAGTGGAACTTCCACACCTAAGGCTCATGGAATATAGGAGAATAGGGGGTAGAGAGCATACCTATACATCCTTCAACTCTCACCAGCAAAATTTCCTCATAGAATAAGACTGCAGGGGGTTGGAGAGATGGCCTGGTTGTTAGGAGCGCTGACTGCTTTTACAGAGGGCCTGGGTTCAATCCCCAGCATCCTCTTGGTGGCTGAGAACCATCTTTAACTCCAGTTCCAGGGGAATCCGATGCCCTCTTCTGACCTCCTCGGCATTGCACGACACGGGTGTACACACCTGCATGCAGATAGTACATTCATCATAAACATAGAAGAATAAATAAAAATTAAAAAAAATTGGGGCTGGAGAGATGGCCTAGCGGTTAAGAGCGCCGACCGCTCTTACAGAGGACCCGGGTTCAATCCCCAGCACCCACATGGCGGCAGAGAACCGTCTGAAACTCCAATTCCAGGAGAACTCCAGTTCCAGGGGAGTCCGACGCCCTCTTCTGACCTCCGTGGCATTGCACAACACGGGTGCACAGACTTCCATGCAGACAGTAAATTCATACACATACAGAAATAAATAAAATTAATAAAAAATACATTAAAAAATTTAAAAATATTAAAAACAGAATAAGACTTCAGAGTGTGCATCCTTGGTTAGGACTCCTGTATTAAACCTTGTCAGCCACTCACGGCTCAGGCAGTACTGTGGAAGAGCGGACAAAAAGAATCTGAGATACAGGTTGGTGTACAAACATCGGACAAAGGCTTTCAAGCCACTGGGAGCTTGCTCATATGAACTTGCAACAATAGTGACAACATGCATAAGACCCATCTGCCTCAGTCAGACAATACCCAGCATAGAATGAGGGAAATGGGCAGAAAGCCCCAGCCTTAGGTGAGTAGTGACAACCAATCATTGCTGGATGAGGGAGAGGGTGTGACTCCAGAGAGGCTAATTAGACTCCAGTGGATGAACTTGTCCTGAGAGACATCTGGGTACAAATTCTTGAGTGGATAGGACTTTTCGTATGTGACAGAATACATGAAATCCACTGAGGAAGATGTTGGGAAGTCTAAATCTGATTAAGGTTTATTTATATAAAATGCACAAAAGCTCAATAAGAATATTAAAAATTAAATCAATCAAAACGAAAAGGTATAAAGTGAGTTATTTTTTAATTACCATAAGTAAATGAAGCTGGCACAAGCTTGCATTTTTCAGAGGGAAAAAAACAAGGACCCATGTGAGTAATGGCTGTTCTTGGGGTTAGACTGAGAGCAAAAGAGAAGCACGATGGGGACCAGCTGTGAGGCGCACCTGAAGTGACAGCACGGGGGACTTATGCTTTCTGTTCCAGCAAATGTTTGTGCGCCTGTCTTGCTGGGTAAGTTCAGTGTGCAGGTGCAGGCCCTGGGCCCCACACCTCCTGTGCTCTTTCAGAAGGTCTTCCTTTTCAGGGTCTAGTTTTTCATTATCTTATAAATATGCTAAGTTATTGTCTTTGTGCCAAAATTAGTTTATAAATCCTTTGATATTTTGTTGTTTAGAATTTGGGTATATTTTGCCCACCATTGAAGCTATTTTCATTCTTTACAATTTGAAACATGCAGAAAAATATAAAGAAGAATAAAAGGTTGTTTCATCCAGTGGAATGACACTGCATGACCCAGAGGTCTGACCCCTTATACTTTTTAAACGTGACTCAGATGCATTAATGGTTTTCACTCCCAGATTCCTGCCATGGTTCTTAGATTTAGATTGATTTCTAAACTTATTTCTGAGGCTCCTTGAAATTGCCTCCTTTAGGATTTAGAACATTTTTTTAAATTTCTTTTTTAAAATTTTATTTATTTCGTATGTGTATGAATATACTGTCCTCATGTAGGTCTGTGCACCTGTGTCGTGCAATGCCGCGGAGGTCAGAAGAGGTCGTCAGATTCCCTTGGAACTGGAGTTAAAGACGGTTCTCAGCCGCCATGTAGGTGCTGAGGATTGAACCCGGGTCCTCTGCAAGAGGAGTTGGTGCTCTTAACCACTAGGCCACCTCTCCAGCCCACTTAGAACATTTTAAGAAATATCTTTTAAAACATGTTTCATTCCTTGCATTGGGTGTACCACTCATGCATCCAACCTGCTAGGTTGTACACCCTGGACTCTCTGTCTCAACCGTCATTGGAACTGAGTATTCTGCACTCAGTAGGGCCAGTGAATGTGCATTCCATATGTCAGCACGGTGCTAGAAGACAGATACTTCTGTAATTAGCATAGCAGAATATTTCTCCACATTACACTATTTACTATTTAAGTGTTTTATGTGGTTTACCATCTGTTCATTTCATAAAAGTCAACTTCTAGAGAGTTGACTCTTTGACTTAGGTTTATCACCACTATAAACAGGGTTCTTAGCAGGGTAATTTCTATCCATTTCTGCTATAGTGTCTACTTCCTCTTCATTTCCATAAACTGCAACTATATCTTTGTAAAAGAGACAGAAGCAAAGTCCTAATTCAAAGACTAATGACTGTGGCAATTTTAATGCTAAAGATCTTAAAATTTCCTTGCTGTTCTTTATGCCTCTGGGCTTATTTTGTGATTTAATGACACCACATTACACATCTTCCTTCTTTATAAAAACATGGCTTTTGTTTCAGTGAAAATTAAAAATCCTATTGTAACTCAAATTACTATATTTCATAAAGATGCAATAAACAAGATATGAAGGGAAGTCTCTGTCAATATTTTATTCTGATATTTTAATACCTTAGAAATGACCAATTACATAGTCACTAATCTTTATTATAATTCTGAGTTACAAAACCTACTGCAGAGTCACATAGAGCTATTAATGCTAACTGGGAAAATATCTGAAGACATGTGATCTTTACTTTCATTTTCATAAAGAATGGTATTTCAGAGATGATACAGTTTTATTGATGAATATAGTAGGTACAAGTGTCATGTTCAGCAGTTTCTATAATCAAATTATATAGCCAGAAAAATGTTTCAACTTTTTTCAAAATGGTAAAAAATTGCTAATGGTTCATTCTGTATAGTAGTAAGTGAAGGAATTTTAGTTAATAATTAGAAACTTTAAATGTTAATATATAACCTACATAACAAGTTTTCAAACTGGGCTGGAGAGATGGCTCAGTGGTTGAGAGCACTTGCTGGATTTGATTCCCAGTACCCTCATGGGGGATAACGACTGTCCTTAATTCCATTTCCAGGGGACCTCCAGAGGCATTGCACAGCATGGGTGCACTTACATACATGCAGGATGTATACTCATACACATAAAATAAAAATAATAAAATAAAAATATAAAATCATCTCTAAATCATGTTACTTTATAGATAACTATAAAGGAAAATATAATCTTTTAATTTATTTTTAATTTTTAAAAAATTATTTTATGTGCATGAGTGTACTTCTTGCACCCAGGTGCAATACCTACCAAGGACCGAAGAGGACATTGAGGCCCTTCAGCTAGAGTTAGAGGTGGTTGTTAGCCACCATGTGGGCGCTGAGAACTGAACTTGGGTCCTTTGAAAGATCATTCAGTGCTCATAACCACTGGGCCATCTCTCCAGCCCCTTGACTCTTATTTAAATAAATGACTAATCAACAAGTGATATAATCAGAAAAGGTTTGTGGTGCAACTTGGATTATACTCAATGCCTGAAAAAGCAAGAATAAGTTTCATAAGATCATGTTTTTGTAGAATTGTTGTGATTAATTCTGAAGCTTTTATGTAAATATTCTTATTTGAATAGATCTAAAAGTTCCTTTTAGCAACATCTTCAGAGTAAGGATAAATCAAAGTGTCAGGATACAAAAATCAAAACAAGTAACACTCAAATCACTTTTTTTTACAATTCAAAGCAACTTAATAAATATTATGTTTTTAACATCACTATGAGAAGGCAAAAATATAATATTGGCCATCTTACAGGTTTACCCTGAAGAGAAAAAGAACATTGCAAAGAACTGGGTAGTGTGGATATATTACTTTCAATAGTGAAGAAAAAAGCAAATACTGATGCTATAAAAAGTAATTGAGAAGAAACACAATGAAAATTTTGTAAGCTTGCATGTGTGTGCCCATGGAAATACCCTACTTGTCCAGGTTGATACACTCTAAGGTATAAACATTTGTCTTTATTTCTTCAGTACTAAGAAAGAATATCTGCTTCACAACAGCTTTTTGGAAATGCATAAAAATGAAAATTATGTAGAGAATGGAAGAGAGAGAGAGAGAGAGAGAGAGAGAGAGAGAGAGAGAGAGACCCTTTGATAATTGAGGATTTTGTTTTGCTAGTCCCATAGTTTGCTTATTATTGCTATGATAAAAAATCTGATCAAAAGTCACTAGGGGCAGAAGTGTTTATTTGGCCTTCATGTTATAGTCTATCATCCAAGTAACCTAAAGTAGAAGCTCAAAGCAGGAAGCAGGAAGCAGGAAGCAGAAGGCAGGAACTAGAGCAGAGAGCAGGGAGAAACACTGACCAGGGCTTCCCTGCTCTTGTTCAGCTACATGCCATAGTCCTGCCTCCCGTGTTCTCAGGAGCCCTGTCCCAGAGTGGCCTAGGCCAAGCCACCGCTACATCAATGAGCAGTCAGGAAAATGCTCCATTGACATGGTCACAGGACAATCTGACTGAGAAATTGCCTCCGTTAAAGATCCCTTGTGCAAAATGTATCAAGTTGACAAAGTGTGCTATGGACAAGATATGCTATGGACTTAAAGACACCAAAATGAGCCAGGCATTGTGGCACACTCCATTAGTCCTAGCACTCAGGAGGCAGAGGCAGGTGGATCTCTTTTAGTTCAAGGCTATCCTGGTATACATAGCTAGTCTAGCTCCAGGACAGCTGGGACTAAAGGGAGACTCTGTCTCAAAAAAACAAAGCAAAACAAAAAACCAACCAACCAACCAACCAACCAAACAAACAAAAACAAGACTCCAAAATGGGATAATCACCTCCCACTTGAACAATCCCATATATTTATTTCAGATATATAAAAAAAATTTAAAGTAACACTACCCATATAAAGACATGAAGCTTATTTATTTATTTTTTTAATATTTTCAAGACAGGGTCTCCTTGTAGCCCCAGCTGTCCTGGAACTCACTCTGTAGACCAGGCTGGCCTTGAACTCACAAAGATCCGCCTTTCTCTGCCTCCCCAGTACTAGGATTAAAGGTGTGCACCATAATGCCTGGCAGACATGAAGCTTATTTTAACTTTGTTCCCTTTAAAAATATAGCCATGTTTCCTTAATACAACATAGTGGATAAAGAGATTTTTTTCCTTCAATATTTATTTATTTATTTATTTATTTATTTATTTATTTATTTATTTTAATAGTTTTATTGATGAATTGTGTATTTCATTCATTATCTTTCAGTCTAATTTAAACATATTACCCTCTCCCTGCCCCCACCCCACCCTTGTTCATGCATTCTGCCATACATGGTCTTGCATCTTTCAGTCTTTCCAATATTTTTCACTGCAGAGGTTTGTTGTTTTGGGCAGAGTTTAACTGTAACAATCAGTTCTTTGACCCAGTATTTATGTTGTTGTTGTTCCTTCCCCTTTGTATTGCTCCAACATATACCTATATAACCATCATATGTGTACCAAAATTATGACCTCTGAGAATAAAATGTATGTTAAATCCAAAGTATGTTTAAGATTTTACATTTTCCGCTTTAATTTTATATTACTCTAAATATGAATAGATACCTTCCACCCATATACAGTAATTACAGAGTCTGAAACTAAGTGGTGGGTGGATTCTAAAGCCTATTGAGAGATTTAAAACATACTTTCAGATAAAAAGAAATATAACAATAATGTTCAACTTGACTTTCAACTGGGGATTTGGTTTAGCATCCACAAATGAGGGAAACCATTTACCACTTGTTGTTCTGGGATTGTGTTACTTCACTTAGCATAATGGCTTGGAGTTCCTTCCATTTACCTGCAAAGTTCATGATGTCATCTTTCTTTACAGATGAATAGAACTCCATTGTAAAAATGTACTACATTTTTGTCATCCACTCATCTGTTAAGGGGCATTTGAGTTGGTTCCAGGTCTTTGCTATTGTGAAGAGAGTGGTAATAAACATAGATGTGCATGTATCTTTGAGATAGGATGTGTCTTGTGGGTATATACCCTAGAGTGGTATTACTGGGTCAGGTGGTAGGCTCATTTTCAGTCTTTTAAGGGTTCTCCACACTGCTTTTGATAATGGTTGTAGAAGTTTACATTCTCACCAGCAGTGGATAAGTGTTCCCCTTTCCCCACAACCTCTCCAGCATTTGGTATCTTTTGTTGTCTTGATCTTAGCCAATCTTATCAGAGTAAGGTGATATCTGAGAGTGGTTTTAATTTGCATATCCTTAATTATTAATGATGTTGAACACTTTTTAAGATGTTTCTCAGCCATAATTCCTCACTGTTGAAGTCTCTGTTCAGCTCTTTCCTCCATCCTTTGAGTAGGTCATTTGTTTTCTTCTTTGTTTTTTGAATAGTCTGTATATTCTGGATATTAATGCTCTGTCAGATGTATCACTGGTGAAGATTTCCTCCCACTCTGTAAGTTTTCTCTTCACTTCCTTGATTGCTTCTTCTGTTGTACAGAAAGTTGATGAGGTCCCATTTGTTAACTGTTGCCCTTATTTCCTATGCAGCTATTGTCTGATTTAGAAAGTCTTTTCCTATGCCTATGTCTTGTAAGCTGTTGCCAACTTTTTCTTCTGTCACCTTCAGGGCTTTGGGTTTCATGTTGAGATCTTTGACCCACTTGGAGTTGAATTTTTTTACAGGGTGAGTTAGGGATTTAATTTTGTTCTATAAATGATGATCCGGTTTTGCCAACACCATTTGCTGAAGATGCTATCCTTCCTCCATTGAGGTTTTTGGCCCTTTGTCAAATAAGAGGTGGCTGAAATTGTATGAACTCAAGTTTGGATCTTCAGTTTTGTTGCATTGGTCAATGGGACTGTGTTTGTGACAGTACCAGGCTGTCTTATGTCTATAGCCCTGAGATATAGCTTGAAATCTTGTAGATCAATCCCCCTGTATGGTACTTTTCACTCAGTGTTTCTTTAGCTCTTCAGGGTCTTTTTTTCCATATAAACTTAAGGATTTTTTTCCCCAAGTCTGTGAAAAAACTCATTATTGGGGTTGTTTTGAATCTGCATATCAATTTGCTACATTTTCCCATGTACCCCTACCCTGTTGACCTGCTGACTGCGAGTCTATGTGCATCCATGCCTCGTGCTGGAACCTGAAGGTGGGAGGTTTCCAGTTGATATCAAGCCTCCACAGGTGGAGGGGTTTACACAAAGCACCAAGGCTGCTGGGCCTCACTTGGGTGCATGCTGGTGTTGTGCTGGCTGTGGTTCCATGTCCCATCAAAATAATATAAGCAACACAAAATTCTAAATGGAACCAAATATCCCCAGATGAAATGTTCTCAATTTTTCATCATTTGTTGTGGACAACAACAAAATGACTGGATAACTATAAAAAGAGATTCCTCAGGCTCTTCAGGCTACAAAATCATAACCCAAAGATTTGAACACAAAAATTTCATCAATGCTTACAGTTATGTTGCATGCTGCTCACTAATGGAAATGGGAGCAATTCAGGTCAACTTGAGATCTAGGAAATGAAGAGAGTGGAGAAGGTCCTGCCAACCCTGTTTTATGTGCAGGAACCTGAAGGGCATAGCACAATTTAAATAAAATGGAGAACAGATATAGAAATGTCCTTCATGATTCTATGTTTCTGTGTGATCTAAAAATGTCAAACGTGTAAAACAAAGATACAAGCTATTGTTTCCTTATGTGGAGGGCATGGGCCAACCAGAAGATATGTTCAAAAGGCATTTATGTGGAAGAAGTATTTGCAGAGCTAATGTACAACCTATCACTCTAATAAGTGACACCATATTTTGTAATGAAAATTTTTGTGAGGATCTCATGTATTCTCACCCCAAAAAGTGAGAATGAAGAAAAATGAGGATCTAAAAGAAGAAAAAAAGGAGGAAGAAAAGAGGGATGAGACAGGGGGGAAAAAGAGGACGGAAAGGAAAAGGAGAATGAACAAAGTTGGGAGTGAAAAGAGAATGGTAAAAGCAAGGTAGTGGGAAGGGGGTGGTTCATTTGGTAACACGTGGGTGTAGTAATCAGACAGTAACCACTTCATTATGCATCTGATCAAAATAGCATGATATAAATTTTAAATATACATGTTTAAACTTTTAAATTGTATTTTTGGGGTTTTCATATAGAACATCTCAGTCTTTATCACTTTTATATGCATGCAACATAACTGTAAGCACTTTTTCCATTGGCACCCTCCCACAGTCCCCACCCCATCCTCTAGAATTAACACACTCTGTCATTTGTGTTAAGGCCTATTGTGTCAATTTAGTCTCCTCAGACATGCCTCATTGCAAGTTCATCCACCGGGTTCTACTCAGCCTATGTAATGTCCTTCCCATTAGTAAGATTAGCATTTCCTCACCTAGCAGTAATCTGCTGCCAATAATGATTTGAGAGTTGGGGTTTATTTCCCATTTACGCAGTTCTGTGCTTGTCTGCTTGAGTTTGCACAGGTCTTGCACACGCTGACACTATTGCTGTAGGTGTGTATGAGCAGGGTCCATGGAGATTGTAGAATTCTATTTCCATATGGTCATGCACTTCCTCCCTGGCATTTACAGTGTTTCTTTCTCCTCTTCTGCAATGGTCTCTGTGCCCTGGGTGAATGAAGCTTAATATAGGAGTCCTGTCTTAGGACCTACATTTTGCAGACTCCTAATCTCCATGCTTTACCCATTTGTGACCCTTTCTGGTCCTGGCCCTCTATTTCCTGAGGGAACTTCATTCCTGGGAGTGCAGAGATTGATTTGTGCCTCTTTACCTCCTGTTATATGTTTCATGAGCTTTAGATGTAGAGGTTGAATTGTCAGTGTTCCAGTTAGGCTTGGACAATTCACAGACAATGTCTCTGTGTGACCAGGTGAGGTACACTGTAATAATGTCTGGTGCAAAAGAAGCTTTTGATGAGTAGTGACTGGGATACTTGACTGTAAATACCAGGATGCACATTTTGCACTTAGTAAGAAATTACATTAGTCTAGCGCCTTGGGGTTTTCAGATCTATGATGTCTCCATCCAAGTGTATTTGCCTATGTTTTCAGTGCTACAGATGAGTTTCCTCCCATTGAGTGGGCTCCCAATATAAGGCTGCCACTACTGCCCCATTTTTGTCTGCTGTGCTGCTCCTTGATGTGGTTATTTGGTCTTAAAGCTCTTATTGACCCAACAATGGATGTTTTCCCTTAAGCTTGGTTAGTATTCTCCACAGCTGTGAGAGATAGCCCTCAGAGGTAGTGGTTTCCAGGTAAGTTCCAGCTAGACTGCTCAAAATCTGGTCTCTGAAACATATCCTCTCTTCATCAGTAAGGTCTTACCTTCAGGTTCTGGGAGTCAATCAAGGGCTGTTGCAATAGCTTGTGTAATTTGGGGAGTCTCATATAATACCCTGGAAAACACATCAAAGGAAGGTCTGTGTCTGGCACTGTTCCTTGTTACATAGTCTTCATCTGCGTACATGGACATGGACTCATGTAGATACATATTGTCCAAGTAGTTGGGAGTGATGCATATTGGAAACACCAAAACAACAACAACAACAACAACAACAACAACAACAACAATGCCAACAACAAAAGACTGCATCAAAGAAGTGACTGAAACAGTAAAGTTCTGCTCAAAACAGTCAACTTCCACATGGAGAAATTTGAGAAAGACTGACAAAGAGATGAAAAGCATGTTTGGCAGAATGCATGAGCTCTGGTGGGGTGGGGGCATAAGGTGGGGGACATGGGTCTAGATTTAAAATATATATATAATAAAAATAAAAAGATACATATTGTGTATATTGTCATTAGAACGTTAGACTAATTTGTTTGCCTCTGGTTTTTTATGCTAACTAGGCATTATTTATCTCTTCTCTCTCTCCCTCTCTAACCCTCCCTCTGTGCCCTCCCCAGTCTCCTACGGTACCACCTCTCTTGTGCTCCTTTTTTCCCTTTATCCCCAAATTTCCTTGTATACCCCTCCCTCACACTTTCCATTCAAATACACACATCTTTCCATTTATCACTTAGTAACACCTGGCTCCTACTTGTTCTCTGTCCTAGATTCCTTCTTTCCCTGGTTTCTGCAGCTACCTCAGGATACACACTCATATGTAAGGATTTGGTGCTAAGATCTTCAAATGAGAGAGTACATATGTCCTTTGTTTTTCTGAGTCTGTGTTACTATATTTAACACAACAGTTTCTAGTTCCATTTATTTACCTGAAAAGCTATTGACTTCATTTTTTTCTGCTGAGTAGAACTCCATTGTGTAAATGAACCACATTTTCATTATCCACTTGTCAGTAGAGGGACTTTTAAGTTGCTATCCTTTAGCTAATGTGAAAAGAGAAGCAATAAACATGGATGTGCAAGTTATCTGTGTAGCAGGTTGAGTCCTTTGGTTATATGCCATGGAGTGGTACAACTAGGTCAAATGGTAGGTTAAAAGAGTTCTGCACACTGCTTTCCATAGGTGTCTCATGAACTTGCATTCGTACTAGCAGTGGATGAGTGTTCCTGTTCCCCACGACCTCTCCAGCATTTGGTACCAACCGTCTTGAACTTGGCCAATCTTACTGGGATAAGATAAAATCTTAATGTGGTTTGAATTTTGAATACTGTGTTGAACACTGTATTAGTCAGGGTTCTCTAAAGAAACAGAAGTAACAGGATGAATATATAGCTATATACAATTTACTGATTTGCTCACGTGACAGAGTTCAAGGAGTCCAACGGTAGACGTGCCACGCTGGAGAGGCTGAGAATCCAGGGAACAGCTCAGTCCGCAAGACTGGCTGTCTCAGTAGTCCCAATCTGGTGCTGGAGGCCCGATGGATTCCAGGAGATCTGCTGGTCTCAGTACACGCTGGGATCCGAAGGGTTGATCATAACAGCAAGTCAAACTCACCAGTGAGAGAGAGGAAAGCCGCAGGAAAAAAGGGACCAGCTCCCTCTGCCGTGGCCTCTTATACTGACTGCCGGCAGAAGGTAATGCCCACATTTGGGGTGGGCCATCCAGGTTGAGGTGGTCCAATCCGAACATCCTTTTTCTCTTATTTACTCCTTAGTCCAGTCAAGTTGACACCCAGGATTAACCATCACAAACACTGTTTAAGATGTATGTTAGGCATCTTATTTCTTCTTTTGAGAGCTCTCTCTTCAGATCTTTAGCCCATCTTTTATTTGGGTCGATTGTTTTTTGTGATTATTTGCTTTTTATTTTTTTGAGTTCTATGTATATTCTGGGTGTTAAACTCTGTCATATATGCCTCTGAAGATTTTCTCACTCTATGGGTTTTCTTTTCACTTCCATGGTTATTTCTTTTGCTGTACAGAAAGTTAATGAGTTCCCACTATTTGACTGTTCACCTTAATTCCTGAGCACCTGGTGTCCTGTATTAGAAGGTTCTTTCTTACACCTGTGTGTTGTAGGACACCGCCAATGATATATTCTAACAGTTTCAGAGTTTCGGGTTTCACATTGAGGTCTTTGATACATTGTTGTTGACTCTAATGTAAGCTGAAAGATAAATATCTAGTTCCATTCTTCTAAAGTTGGAGATCCAGTTTTGCCAGTGCCATTTTCTGAAGATGCTGTCTTTCCTCCAGTGAGTTTTTTTGACCAGTTTGTCAAATATCAGGAAGCTGAAATTGCATGTACTCGTGTTTGGTCTTCAATTTGTTTCATTGATCTATAGGTCTCTTTATGTTCTAGTACCATGTTGTCTTTATGACTATAGCTCTGTCACATAGTTTGAAATCTGGTACAATAATCCTCTCCTGCATTGCTCTTTGTGCTCAGGGTCTTTTGTGCTTCCATATGAATTTTAGGATGTGTTTACTTCTGTGAAGAATGTCATGGGGTTTTTTATTAAGACTGCATTGGCTCTATATATTGCTTTTGGTAGGATGGTCATTTTCACAATCTTACTTCTTCTAGTTCATGAGCATGGAAGTTCCTTCCATCTATGTTTTCTTCAGTCTTTTTCTTTAAAGTTAAAACAATTTTCATTGTAGAGATCTTCAATGAATTTGGTAGGATTATTCCACAATATTTGTTTGAAGCTATTGTGAATGGGAGGGTTTCCACCTTCCAATTCTCCAATTGCTTGTTATTGGTATGTACACACCCTTCTGATTTATGTAGATTAATTTTGTAACTTACCACTTTAGTGAAAGTGTTAATCACTTTTGTGATTTTTTTTCAATGGGACTTTTGTCATCTCTTAGGTATAACAATATATCATTTGGTAAAAGGGATAATTTGACCTCTTCTTTTCCAATTCACACTCTTTTGATTTCCTTCTCTTGTCTTATTGCTGTAGGAAGTTTCATGCACAATATTAAAAAGAATTGGAGCCAGGTGTGCTGGCGCATGCCTTTAATCCTAGCGCTTGGGAGGCAGAGGTAGGTGGATCTTTGTGAGTTCAAGGCCAGCCTGGTGTATATAGTGAGTTCCAGGACAGCCAGAGCTACAGGGAGACCCTGTTTAAAAAAGACAAAAAAAATTTGGAGATCCTGGCCACCCTTGCATGTTGCTGACTTTAATGGGAATACTTCCAATTTTTCTCCATTTAGAGTGATGTTGTCTGTGGGTTTGTTGAACATAGCTTTAATTTTGCTGAGGTATGCTCCCTTCAGCCCAATTCCCTCTAAGACTTTTAATTTAATTGTAGGCTGGGTTTTATCAAAGCCTTTTCTGCATCTATTGAGATGATCATGTGATTTTTGTCTTTGAGTCCATTTATATGATTTATAGCATTTATCGACTTATGTATATTTAACCATCCCTGGAGCTTTGGAATAAAGATGACTCGATCACCTTGGATGGTTTTTTCAGTGTGCGAGACTGTAGGTAGTTTATGTGCATTTTTTGAAAATTTTTACATCTCTGTTAATTAAAGATATGGATCTGTCATTTTCTTTTTGGGTGTATCTTTACCTGGTTTTAGTTTTGGTATTAGAGTGATGCTGAATCATAGAAGAAATTTGGGAATTTGGGACTTCTACCACTGTTTCAATCTTTTTGAATAAATTAATTACTTTTGGTTGTAGATTTTAAATATCTGGTACAATTCTGCTGTTAATCCATCTGTGCTTGGTATTTTTTTTTTTTTTTTTTTTTTTAGGTTTGAGGTTCTTCATTACTGTTTCACTTCCCTTATATATTATATGTCTGTTTATGCTGTTGATATTTTTTTTTTGGTCTTTTTGTGACAGGGTCTCCCTATAGCCCCAGATATCCTGGAACTAACTATGTAGACCATGCTGGTGTTGAAATCACAGAAATCAACCTGCCACTGCCTCTTCCTCTGCTTCCCGAGTGCAGGGAATAAAGGTGTGTGCCACCATGCTGGCTGTGCTGTTGATCTTTAATTGGTTTAGCTTTGGTGATTCCCATGATTTTACTACACATCCAGTTCTTTTAGGTTTTCAAATTTAATATTGTATGGTTATTATTGAAAGATGTGCTTTGGTTCCCATAATTTACTTTCTATTTGCATTCTTGGTCTAAATTTGTACTTACACATTTACACCTTCATTTAGTTACTTTTGGTTGCCACTTGAGTATAGTCATTCATTTCTTTAGCTCTTTGTGTTGTTTCAAGTGTTTTCCAAAGGGCTGGTTTTCTGTACATGAATTCTTTTGAACTATTCATATCATGGAAGGTTTTTCTTTCTCTTTCTTCTATAATAGATATTTTTATTTTTTGGATAAAGAATTCTGGGTTGGCATCTAGGGTCACTTAGAACCGAGAATACTTTGGTTCGACTTCTTCTGGCTTTGATAGTTTGCATTGATGAGACAGCTATAGTTTTGATGTGTTTTTCCATTATATGTGACTTGTTGTTTCTCTATTGCAACTATCAGTAGTCTCTCTTTGTTCTGTATGCTTATTATTTTTACTGTGATGTGCTGTGGGAAGTTAATTTTCTGTTCCTATCTATTTGGAGTTCTATGTGTTTCTTGTATTTGTATGGGCATGTGTTTCCTTAAGTTTGGGAAATTTTATTTTGCAATCCTGTTGAGGATCTGGTCAATACTGTTATCTTTTGGTTCTCCTTCTTCTATGCCTATGTCACATATATTTGTTCTTTTCATGGTGTCCCATGTTTCCTGCATATTGCATTGCTGTGTTTTTAAATTTTTTCATGATATTTGCTTGAGCAAACTAATTCTTCAATTTTATCTTTCAGTCTTGATATTCTGTTTTCTTTTTTTTTAAATTTTTTTTTTGTTTCTTTATGTGTATGAATGTACTGTCTGCATGCAGGTTTGTGCACCCGTGTCATGCAATGCTGCGGAGGTCAGAAGAGGGTGTCGGATTCCCCTGGAACTGGAGTTCTCCTGGAATTGGAGTTTCAGACAGTTCTTGGCCGCCATGTGGGTGCTGGGGATCAAACCCGGGTCCTCTGTAAGAGCGGTCGGCGCTCTTAACCGCTAGGCCATCTCTCCAGCCCCGATATTCTGTTTTCTACTTCATTCATTCTATTGCTGAGGCTTTCTCCACTAATTTCCAATTAGTTTATTGGGTGTTTCACTTCTTTCTTCATTTCAGTCTGAATTTTCTTCATTGTTTCTATCTCTTTTGTGAATATAGTGTTAAGTTTATCCCCATCTTCTTTTACTTCTTTGATTTGTTTCTGTGTTCTTTGAACTTGTTGAACTCTTTGATGATGTCTGTGATTGCTCTTTATTTTTTAAATTCTATGTCCTGGTTTATCTCTAGGGGGTTCTCATTGTCAAACTCTTATTTAGGACTGGTGGTGTTTGGTGGAGACGTATTATTTGGGTTTTTTTCATATTATCATTTTTCATTGTGATTTTCGCATGTGGACTTTATTTTTTGCTTGTGGTTTTGGCTTGAAATACATACATTCTTTTGGTGAGCTGAAGATTAAGTTTGTTTGTATTCCTGTTGTGCCCTGGTTGTTTTGTTATTAGGGATGGAAAGCTGGTTGGTTTAGGCTTCAGGATCTCTATTTGGATTTTATATTGGCAGGACCAGATCACTCTTGTCCAGCTATTTACTACTCTTACAGAGGTCCAAGTCAGGTGCCAATTAGATAATCTCAGGGTTTCTTCCAAGGTCTGGGTGCACAGCTTGCTAGACAAAGCCTAGATTAAGCACTCTCAGGCAATCTGGAAATGCCTGGCCCTCTGCTAAAGGGCAGAGGAGTCTAGGCCCACAGGTGTGGGAGGGACTACGGTCTGTCCCTAGGTAGCGGGATGGGCGTGGCACAATTTATGAAGCTCACCAGTACACAGAGGCTGGATTAGGGTAGTCTCATGCAGGCTAGAAATGTCTCTTAAATATACACAATTTTATCCTAAAGACAATTTTAAGTGAGGGAGATGAAATAAAAATATACAAAATGATCATTGAACTAGAAAACCAGTCCATATTAATAACACAGAGCCTGATTTTACTCTTTCCATTTGAAAGGAACCTTAAAGAGAAGTGAATCTTTGTTGGCTCTTGGGACAAGTAAAAACTCCTGTGTAAGATTTGTCATCTGAGATTACTGGGAAGTCTAAAAGACTGAAGGCACATGCGCTTTGGTGAATAACCTTAGATGGTAAAGGAGAATTTATTAAATACCTGCTGGGATGCATTAGTTGTAAAACCAGCTCTATTGGTTATGACACGAAACTAATGAGACCAAGGTTGAGGGCTCCCTGTTGACTTCAGGGTTGGTTGAGTGTGCTCTTTTGAGGTCTCTGATAATGAGGAAGGATCAGAATAACATTTGTGCATGTTTTTGAGCTTAGGTGCAAAGGGAATACAAGAAATCCAAATCCCACCATTTCTAATGGAATAAAACCCTCAAGTCACACACATTGCAATGGCTCTTATAGCAAAGTCTGTATAGGTGCACAGTTAGGCAGAATCCAAACCAAAATATTGCCTCTTCCCATTTTGTTTGTTGATATTTCCTTAATGATAATATTGAATGCTATGCTGACAATTCATGAGTTGACACATATTACTTCACACCTTGGAGTTGTGTGTGAGAAGTCATTCAATATTAACTAATAATTTCCCTTCCGAAGAGAGTTGCTATAAACATGGTTGTGCATGTATCTTCTCAATAGGGTGAGTGTTATGGGCATATACCCAGGAGTGGTATGACTGGATCAGGTGGTAGGTTCATTTTGAATCCTTTAAGAGTTCTCCTCATTGCTTTCCATAGGGGTTGCATGAGTATATATTCCCAGCAGCAATGCAGGAGTCTTCCCTTTTCCCCACAACCTCTCCAGCATTTGGTATCATTTGTTTTCTTGTTCAATAATCAGTCTTGGGGAGGGGACCTAAATATTATCGAAATATATTGTATGTATGAAATTCACAAAAATTAGTACAAGTAATTATAATTTTTAAAAAGAATAATATCTCTTAGGTTATTAGAAATTACAGTATAAATGATATTCATATAAAAGAATCTTGTTGCAGTTGAAGAAAACAGAATATTTATGAACAAATGCTAGAATGAAGCAGCATTATCAAACATTAAGCATGTTATCAATATAATTTTTGAATACTTTAATATGAGCACAACTACAGGAGCACACAAACATTTGTTCATACAGAAAAATTTAAAGGCATGCACCTAGTTGAGAAAGAAAGCCATTTTGGTCTCAGTTGGTGGTAGGAAATGTAGGATATAGATTGGATTTGCAATTGAATGTGATTTTAAACATCGCCTCCTCTATTTACTGGCTTTGTGGCCTTAAGTAATTTTATTCAGTATCCCATATTTCACTTGGCTTATGTTCCTGAAATAATTGTACCTGTCTCCTAAGAAACTTTGGCAAGTGAATGAGATTATATTTATCAGGTCCCATCATATACTGGACACTGATTACTCTTATAAAGCACACTGTTTTTTTCTGTAATTTCATACTTTCTTTTTTCTTTTTTTGGTCTTTTTGAGACAGCGTCTCCCTGTAGCCCCAGGTGTCCTGGAACTCACTCTGTAGACCAGGCTGGCCTTGAACCCACAGAGATCTGCCTGCCTCTGCCTGCTGAGTGCTGAGATTAAAGGCGTGCACCACCACGCCCAGCCATGATCACTCATATGTTAGAGTTGATGTAGAGAAGCAACAGTGTGTGTATGCCATGTCACACTAGAAACTGAGTCAGGATATGGACTACAATTTGTCTGATGACAAAACCATGCCACAAGTGATACATCTCATGATTTGTAAATAACTATTTGCTAGAGCTGTGTTAACTACTGGAAAAAAAATAGTAACTGAATGGCTCAAGTGACAGTCTGTATTAGTTTTCTCATTGCTGAGATAAAATATCTGCAAAGAAGCAGCTTAAGGAAAGAAAGATTTGGCTACTACTTCAAAGGGACAGCTCGCTGAGTGGGAAAAAAAAGGCCTGGTGGCAGGAGGTTGGCACAGCTGGCCACACTCAAATTGCACCCCCATGGAGACCAGATGCTGGCCCCCAGCCCATGGGATAGTGCTATCCATAGTGAGAATGTATCTTCCTACGTCTATCAGACAAGTCTAGACGCTGCCTCATAGATGTGCTGCAGGTTTGTTCCCTAGGCAATTATAGGTCCTATCAAGGTGGCAATGACTATTAACACAGTCCTTTGAATCCAGATATTGGGGAGATGGAGCTGCCAGTATAAGAGAAAAATGAACACTTCCTGGATTTTTCATAACTATTCTCCTCCTTTTATTAATTAATGTATAATGTGTGCATATGCATGTCTGTACATATGCTATGTGTGTACATACACCTGAGGAAGTAAGAGAAAGGCTTCCACAAATTGGAAATTTCCTTTCCCCATTGTATTCTGGGGCTCAAAATCAGGTCATCTGTATTAATGACATCTAAGTATTTGGAGCAAGAAAAGGATACTGAGGCTTCACCACTAACTGACATCAGAGGCAGAAGTAGAGGCAGTTTTATTGGACACTTTTGCAGGATCACATTGTACAACAAAGTGATAAACTTAACAGCACTCCCTTATAATGTGGCATAAAAAGTCAAATGATATTTTAAAAATGGTATTAGTATCATAGCTTGTGTTAATAAATATTAAGCAGTAGTATATTCTAGTATTTTCTCCACTTACATATTTTGAATTTGCAATCAAATATTTTCCTTTCACGTTTCAGCTTCTCATAACTTCTTTCATTTGGAATCATGTCAATCCATTTAACAGCTGAAGGCAGGAACATGGTGACAGAAGGTGAGTGCTGCACAATCTGGCAATGGAATTTGCCAGTGATTGCTTTAGAACTGGGGATAATTATTTTCTTTTAAATCTATGGGTGAAAGCCTTGTAAAGATTAATCTCCTGCTAATATGCTACTCAGGCTGAGTAGCAGAAAGATCATGATGTTTAAATTGAGAAAGAGACAGAGAAAGAGCCAATTTTCTTATGTATATGTGAATATGAATGTACTTGTGCTTGCACACGCACATGTGTGATTTCTTGAATTAGAACATATTGATTTATTATTTTTTCTGTTTGACTCACAACTGGTCTTCAGGTCTACCCTCCCTCCTTTTTTTCTTCTTCCTTTCTGCCTGTTTTGCTTATAATTTGTCCTTTAATTCCTCAGCTATTTAGTTTCTACTTTGTTTCTAGATTATATCTCTCCTTATCTTCCTTTAAGCTAACTCAATATCAAGTCTCTATAAATGCACTTGATTATGAGTGTCTCACTGCCCCAGGACAATCTGGCAAAGCAAAATATATTAATTCTTCTCCACATCAAGTCCTTAAATGCCTTTATACCACTAATCCCACAGATTTGTAATATCTACATCTTCTTAATTCATGTTTGTCTTTTATGACACCAAATTGAGCAAAGTTTTGATTTCCATCTCATTGCCATTAATATTGTCTTTGAGATGTCTTTCTTCTATAATACTTGCAGCATTATATTTAACAATTGTGGCACATTAAATTTGGAGACTTATGTTTGGAAGATGAGGGAACCAATATCCAAAATGTTCCCTGGGTTCACCACTTGAAGTTCATGACCTTTTGTCATGTATTTGCATATTAGGCTGAGTGTAGGAGCTAAGGTGTACAATTGATAGTTTACCACTTATATAAAATTTCTTTTCCATCTTAGCCTTGTCTTTTCTTTGTGTGCACATGTGTGTGCCATGTGTGTATATGTGTGTATGTGTGAGTGCGTGTATGTGTGCCTGTATGCAAGTGGATGAAGTACTTGTGTCCATGAGCACCCATGTAGAGATCAGAGGAGGACTTTGTATATCTTACTGTATCATACCCCTCATTCCTCAGAGACAGAATCTGTCAGCAACCCTAGAGCTACAGTGGTGGCTAAGGAGCCCCAGTGACCATGCTGTTTCTGATCCCAAAGCCTTTGGATGACAGGCACACCACCATGACAAACTTTGGTCTTTTTTGTTGTTCTTTTACATAGTTGTTAGGGATTCCATCTCAAGTCCTCATTGCTTTTGTGGATCTCCCCTGACCCCAGACTTCTCTTAATTTGTTTCTAACATGTCATAAGGAGCTTTGCAAGAAAGCCTATTGGACATGGAAGTGAGACTTAGTCAAACACTGAAAGTCTGCACCTGACCGTAAGTGCAGGAGTCAATTTGCGGTATGTGTCTTAGACATAGAGATATCATTCATATTGTCAGCTTTAGCAAAATGCTTACTTGCAGTCTTATAAGAAACCTATCACTTACTACTAAACTTCCAGTTTCTTGGCCAAAGACACTTCACGAGACAAAAAATATGCTTGTTATTGCTTAATTTATTCTTTTCAGTACTGTCGTTTCTACTCAGGGCCTTGTATGGACTAAGCAAGTATTCTATAACTGTGAAAAACACCCCAAACCCCAAATTTTCTTATTTTAGGCTGGGTTTTATGGGAACCTATGATGTGCGTAATGCACAGACCGTGGGATTAAAATCTTTTAGAAAACAAAATGAACTGAGAGTGGGCTGGCAAAGCCTGAGAATCATGCCAGTCCTCTGAGCAGTGAGGGACGCTACGGCTGTGGCAACACAGACAGCTGATGCTGGAAAGCACAGCGCACTTACATTATAAACAACGATAAAGGTGAACTCCCTTTAAACTTTCACCAAAACTATCTGCTTTCCAGTCTCTTGATAAGTGACTGAGTGAATCTGAAAAGCAAGACTCCTGAAGGATCTGAGACAGTCACATGGGTGCTTAGTGAGGGCTAGTGAGGAGCTCCAGCACTGCTGAGAGGGAGGAAAAGTTGTATCTTTACCTTTCAATTCATTGCCCAATTATAAAACATTCATGGGCAAGGTGGCCTCTCCAGATGGTGAATTTGGCAGTTCTCCAGCCACTCTGAGTGGGAAAGGTGGAGACAGGATAGGTTTTTACTCTAATATTAAGCATTCTTATAGTGTTTCATCATCAAGTATGAATTCCACAAATCAGAAGAGTTTTGGCCAGACTTTAGACAATAGGTGAGCATCTGTGAAGAAAGCAAGGGTTCCTTAGAAACAGACATAGTCAGCATATGCTCCCAGGCACACTGCCTTGTACAATTAAGGGAAGGCAATGCAGCAGCAACCTCCATGGAGGATGCAGACAAGACAACAGCTTCATTAACAGTAGCTAATGATTGGGGACCTCAGAAGCCAAGCCAGCTAACTTCTAAGTGTTCATGACTTTTGAAATGTTCAACCAAGTCTTCGAGGTTAGTTTATCACCTAAATTAGAAGCCAGAATTAATTGTGAGCATACATTTTACTGTAACATCATAAATCTTATCAAAAAGTTTCCATTCTCTGTATTTTTGGAGTCCTCATATAATGCTGTTAAATATATGCGTATATATATATATATATTATATATATATATATATATATATATATTACCTTGATGGATCTAGATATTTAAAGTCATAATCACCAAAACACTAAAACATTACACTCGAGCGGGTCACAAGAGTGGATCCATAGAATTCTACTTTCTACACAGAAGATCTGGGGAAATAATATGCTCATTTAAACATATCTTATTTCTTAAGCTGAAAACTGCATACCTCCCAACATGCACAGTTGCTGTTGGTCATCCTTTTTCTCAGTGTCTGGTATAATAATTTATAGAATGACATCCAAAACAGATGCTCAGGACTGCCAAGGGAAACAAATTAAAAGTTGTTTAATGATAAGTGAATTATAGGCTTCAAAACATTTCCAGCTACTCTTTGAATATATGAAAGCTATTAGAAAACTAATCTGCAAGAGGAATCTGATTTTCTTAACATTCGATGCATATGTTAGGGATTATCTGTAGGATATTCAATAACTCTAGTGATAATCACTGACATGAGAGATTTTTACTTTCTTAAAAAAATAGGAGGTGATGTTAGTAGAAGATGGTGTGAGAGAAGGAGAACAAAGAGGGAGGAGAAGTAGGAGGAACTGTAAAAGGAGGAAGAGCAGGAAGAGGAGGGGGAAGATGATCAAGCATGAAAAGCTTACTTTCCTTATTTCTTAAATTTCTTTATGAGTAGTGACTGCATAAGAGTTCTAGTTTTCTCGGGTGGCACATAAGCTTAGTTGTCAGGACTGAGCTGCCTCCTTTTGTGAAGCATGACTGGATCAAAGCCTGACGTCTTCAAATGGCAATATTGATCCTTTCCTCTGGAATACAGGTAGAGGTAATTACAAATTAATCAAAATGATTAACCTCTGAAATCCTTCAGCCTATGAATCACTTTAGCAGATGTCAATAGATAGCCCAAAGGGACTATTGTGGGTCAGGTTTTATTGGATGTTAAAAATACACAGAAAGTTAAAAACTAGAAATCTACTCACCTAAAATATTGGACTATATTTGGTCTATTAATATTGATAATATCTACATGGGTTTGCTCATTGCATACGAAACACTGGAAATAAAATCTGTAATTGTTAGTGTAAGAGTATATGAAGTCACATGTCATCATGTTTTAAAACCCAGTGTTGGGCAGGAGAGATGGTTCAGAAGGTAATGTGCTTGCACCAAGCCGGATGATGAGCTTAGATTTGAGATCCCTTCCTAGGACTCACATGATGGAAGAAAACCGATCTTTTTGACCTCTACAAGTGTGCCACAGAAAAGCACATACACGATAAGTAATGAAGACAAAGTTTGGTCTTGATGTCAGTGTGTGAATGGAGCTTGGTACAAATATGTTTAGCATATTGATGGAACCAAAAACCCAAGCATAGATTATCACCATATGTATTAGTCATTTTTCTGTTGCTGTGATAAAGCACCATGACCAAGGAACTTATAAAAGGAAGAGTTTATTTGAGCTTACAATTGACGGTTCCAGGGAATTAGAGTTCATTGTGGCAGGAGGCATGGCGGCTGGATCTGGAGCAGGAAGCCGAGGGGTCACATCTCACAAAGAGCACAGGAAGCAAAGAGAGAGACTGGAGACCACGAGGTTTGTTAAACTCACTAAGCCTGCCCCCAGTGACACACTTCCTCCAGCACGGCCACACACCCCAAGACCTCCAAAAACAGCTCCACCAACTGGAGATAAAAGTCTGAATACCTAGAGCCTATGGGGGACACTCATTCGAACCACCACCCCATGTGTTTAGCACGTTGATGGAACCAAAAGCCCAAGCATAGATTATCACCATGTGTTTAGCATGGTGATGGAACCAAAAGTCCAAGCATTATCACCATGTGTTTAAATCAGCCCTCCAAATGACCCAGTCCAAGTCACTCAATGGACATGCTGTTAAAGACAGTAATCTCATAATTCTCAAATATTTGTACCAAGAAATCTCTCCAAACCCATATATGCTTTAATGCTTCTAAGTAAAATCTTATGATAGCTTTTATTTGGGGTCAGTAAAATAAACCCAAGTATTGAATTTTACAGGTTTTTTTTGAGGCTATTTTGTGTGTGTTCTGGAGTACCGGCAGACTCTATGGGAAACTGGAAAAACATTATTTTCTGCTGATTAGTAATTTGAATTGTTTATTTATATACATAAATTTTCTTGTACTAAATGAGGCACATTTTTAATAATTTTTCACCCAAATATGAAATGTGCAATAGTAACAACAATGCGAAGGGTTGTCCTTGTTTGATTCCTGTGAACAACAGCTAAACCTTCCTTTACAATCTTTCTAATGTCAGCACACACTTGGAGCTCTTTAGCAGAGATATTAAAGAAGATTTTTTGAGGCAGGGAGACTAGAATAAGTTCTCAATCTGTAGCTAGAAATACTAATTCTAAAACTAAAACTCTAGACAATGTAGAAACCTCAGAAAGTAAAGAATTTAAGTTGTAAAGCCATTTTCTGAGTTAAAACATCCCACGCTGGAGGGAAACTTGTTAAGACTCAAGAAATTCTAAAGTGAGGCTCAATAAGACTCAGAACACAGACAACTCAGGAAGGCTTTGGAAGTTGCCAGATGGGCAAGGTCCCTTCCTTCTCAAATTTATGCAAGGAAGGAGTGCTAAGGAGTCAGAGAAAATCTAAACTGCTTGAAAGACAAGCAGGGATGTCTGAAGGAAGCTCAGAACAGCTGAGCTTCCCAAGAAAGACAATCCCTGTCAGCGTTGGTTTCCTCATTTATTTATCTAACTATGCATTTTGTTTCTGATTTTCAGGTACACACAGTGTGTCTCTTGGTGGTTGCTACTGTATGATAATTTGTGTTCCCTGAACCCAACTAAATTCATATACTGGAGCTTAATTTCAAATGCTAGAGTATCAAGTTATAGGATATTGGAAAAATGACTATGTCATATCAATTCACCTTTTGTGTATGGAACTAGGATCTTTATAAAAGTGGCTGTAAGGGGTTCCTTGCTTGAGAGGACACAGAGATGTCCTCACCACACAGAGAATTCTCTAGCACTCTGTTCTAGAGCTTGCTGTTTGTTGGTCCCATTAATCTGACTAGTATCTTGAATTCATTCTTAACACTAGCTTTCTATTTAAAAATAATAATTTTGAGGGCTGGAGATAAGGTTCAATGGTTAAGAGCACTGGTTGTTCTTGCAGAGGACCCAGGGTCAAATCCCAGCACACACACGGAGGCTAACAATCATCCTGACTCCAGTTCCTGGGGATCTAATGACCTCTTCTGTGCTCTGTGGGCACACGTGCACTTACATACATGCAGATATCAAACTCATATACATAAAATGAAAAATAGTAATACTACTTTTTTTCATTGACCCTGTGTCTTGAAGCTCTACACAGCTTTCTGCTCCCTTGTTTGCTCGGTACTTCCATTCTATGGTTGCACAGAACCTTGTAATATGCAGAGTCTGGTCCATAAAATCCAAATCTTTACAATTTCTGGCACCTTGAGTGTTCTGTTTCATCGAACATGTCTTGAATTGGACTCTCAAATATTCAGTCAGTGCATAGAAACTGTCTTAAACAGCCTACATTTGTGATTGGATGTTTATATAAGTAATTACTGTTTTAAATAACAAAGTAATCAATACTCATTTCTTTCCATTCCTCCTTGATTCTGTGGTGATTACATCTGAGTCAAATTCTCTCAACTCTAGAAGACAGAACTTTTGTAATCTCCCTGTTGGGAAAAAGGGAGGAAAAGTGCAGCTCTCTAACCCTCACGACAACTGAATGCTTAATTTCCTTCTCTAACTCAGGCCATCTATTTTAAATCTAACTCGGGCAATCCTCTCTTCCTATGAATACAGCCAGAGGCATTTTAGTTACAGTAACTTAAAGAAGTTACTGAGCACTGCTTTTATTCCTCATGAGCTCAACTGTTCTCTCTCAGCAAAAAGCTCATCACAAGGTACAACTCCTCGGCAGGGTAGCCTATCAACAGCCATCATCTGAGCATACAGCTCTAAGGACAGTGAGTTTGGAAACCTGCACTCTTGAATGGATTCTTTCACAGGTGCCTTTAGCTGGATACTAGCTGAGCCAGATTGGTGTTGGCCAGGGTCAGTCACACACCTGCATTTCAGCCCCGACACTCATATGTACTGATTTGCATTGATTCTAACTCATTTTCATCCTAGGGACACAGGTTAGCTCAGGATAAAATTTTATGACAATGGCAAGAAAAATGAGCCCAAATTTTGAAGCTCATTTCAGGGTTCTGCTTGCAGCACAGCTGCTGACACAGCATTGTCCAAGAGAAACTGCATGGCCAGCCAAGGGCAGAGTGGCAGGGCACTCAAGAGTTACATGGCAAAATCCTGGCTACACAAAGTGTGAGGAAATTGGGGGTGGAGGGATGGCTGGGGTTAAGAGCAGTGACTGCTCTTGTAGAGGACCCCAGTTCAATTTCCAGCTCCTACAACTGTCGGTAACTCCATTTCTGGGGATCATAAATATTCTTCTGCATTGCATGGATGAAATTTCTTACATGCAGGAAATGCGCTCATATGCATAAATTAAAAGTAAATAAGATAGGTTTTAAAATGGTGAGGAAACAGAGGCATGAAAGTAAATTTCCACATTCATTATATAGATGGATTGAAGACATTTAAGAGAGTAGACTTCACATATCTAGAGTGTGAGAATTTTTCAGGAGAAAATAATCATGTAATATTCTCTTTTGGCAGTTCTCTTCTAAGCATGGAACTGCTGAGAACGTTTGGTGGAGAAGCACAGTCAAAGGCAAACTGCTACTTTCAGTAACTGATTTCTATTAGGGACTAATCACCAACATTTTCTTTTTAAAAAGAAGGATGTGTGGTTTGTCTTTTCATTAAAAGCTAGCAGGAATAAGTGTAGCCATGGGTGCAGTGTTTCTTGGAATGATGAAAGTGGTCAGAAAGTAAAAAGCAGTAACAATTGCAGAATTCTGTGAATATTACGAAAAGTTCTGAATTGTGTACTTTAAAGGGTTTATGAATTAATTGTAATTAAGGTGTTTTTAAATATTTAAAATGGAATTTAATAGTAATATGTCTATAAATATGAAATTATGTCTAATTTCAACTTTATTTTGTATTTAAATTATAAAAAGCCAAAGGAAACATATCAGGAGGAGAATTTTGGAATACTGTCTCAAAGAGGAGTTTGTTGGGGTTGGAGAGATGGCTCAGGGGTAAGATCACTTGCTGCTTTTGCAGAGGACCTGGGTTTTGGTTTCTAGAATTTGCAGGGCTGTTTACAACCAATTATAACTCCAGTTCCAGGGCATCTAATGCTTCCTTTTGGTTTCCATGGGTATTCGGTATGTGTGCCTCTACAAACATACAGGCACGCAGAACAACTAAAAATAAATTTAAAAATTATTTGTGCCAGGCTTAGTGGCACAGGTCACCTCTGTGAGATTGAGGTCAGCCTGGTCTGCATACCAAGTTCCAGGTCAGCCTGGTCTGCATATCAAGTTCCAGGTCAGCTGCAGGGAAACCCTTCCTCAAAAAGACCAGAAAAAAGTGGATGTCATTGTGATGGTGAAGTTAATGATTTTGGAAGTATCAAAATATTTTCTTAGTTACTTATTATCTAGCTTTATTCTCTGAATGCAAATTACAATGAATCAGTAGAATAAAACTCATATTTTGGTATAAAACATCTTATCCTCTTTCTGTGCACGGGGGGGGGGGGGGGGGGGGTGTGTTCCTGAAGCACAGGAGCCAGAAGTCGCTCCAGACAGTTAGATTTTAGGGTCGATTGATTGTTGGTTGCTGGACAAAGGTTTTCGAAACTCTAAACCCTTTAGGGGGGGCTGTCTGGGGGGAAACTGCCTTTCACATTCTGCAGCTTTGCTGGCGTGGGTTTGGTTTCAGTTGCCCTTGTCTCTTTGTGGTGTGTGGGGGGGCCTCCATGAACACCCAGGAACCCAGAACTCATCTCCAGACAGGTACAAATGGCATGGGTTACGTCAGGCCTTAACCCCCCTCCCACAACTGGAATTGATGATAGAGTATCCAAGTGGACTTTTTTGGAGAACATTTAGAACAGGAAGGGAAGAGTTGACTTAGACTTCCAATAACCAATACATAAACAAAATTGAAAGCCTGGAAACTCGATAAGTCAAACTCCATAAACAAGGAGGAGGGAACAGGACAAGGCCAAAGCATTGGCAGGAGGCAAGCAAACCAGCCTCTAACATAGTGAAAAGACATTGGTGATTGGCATGGACACAGCACAAAAAAAAAAAACAAAAAAAAAAAAAAAAAAAAAAAAGAAAAGGGAAACCCTCATGCCAGGGACACTGTGAAGGGATAACATGGGAAAGGTGCAGGATAATTCCGCACCAAGCTTTACCAACCCTGCAGGAGATAGCTACAGTAGGATCCCCCTGGAGGTGACCCAAGAAACAGATCTTAGAGGAATAATTGCAGACCTCTGCAGAGAAATTAAAGAAAATAAAGAAGTCAGAGAAATAGGAGCAAGAACGAAAGACTAAAAAAGCACCTAGAGGGATACAATGACAAACGTTGGAAAGAACTAAAGGCACAGATTGACAAACTCCAGAAAGAACTAGAGGGAGAAAAAAAAAACAAATTCCAGAAGGAAGTAGAAACACTGAAAAAGGAAGCCAACCAGCGAAGTAAGGAGCACCAAGAAGAGGTTGAGAAGCTCAAAAAAGAAATGGAAGTACTAAAGAAAACCCAAGATGAAATGAAAAAGGAAATAGAACACTCATCCAATAAAAAAGAACAGAAAGGAAAAAGCCTCAGAAATATAATGGAGGAAGCAGAACAAAGAATATCAGACCTAGATGATAACACAGAGCAATTAAAAAGCTCAAATAAAGATTATGAAAAATTTAAAAATACACAAAAGTGGAATGATCTGGAAATATGGGACACTATGAAAAGATAAAACCTCTGCACCATAGGAATAGAGGAAGAAGAAGAATCTTAAGAGAACAGCATTGATCAGATCTTTAACAGAATAATAGATGAAAATTTCCCCAAACTAAAAATAGACAAACCCATACAAATACAAGAAGCACACAGGGCCTCAAATAGACAAGATCAGAAAAGAAAATCCCCACACAATATCATAGTTAAAATGTTAGATGCCCAAAACAAAGACAAAATTCTGAAAGCTACAAAAGTAAAACAAGTCACATACAAAGGGAAACCCATCAGAATTACAACTGACTTCTCGGCACAAACCATGAAAGCAAGAAGAACATGGAGCAAAGCATTTCCTGTGTTAAATGACTATGGATGCCAACCCAGAATACTATACCCAGCAAAAATGTCAGTTATAGTTGAAGGAGAGAGAAAAATCTTCCAAGACATAAACAAGATAATAGACTACATGGCCAGAAAAACAAATCTTCAGAAAATACTTGAAGCAATTCAAAGGGCAGAAGAGAGGAGCAACTATCCCCAAGCACCTAGGAAAATAAACTAATAAAAAACATAACTGCAGGAGTAGAATTGGAGACTAAAAATCCAAATGGATAATATGGTGAAATAAAGCAACATCCATCTTTCAATTATAACCTTGAATATTAATGGACTAAACTCTCCAATCAAAAGACATAGACTGGGGGAATGGATTAGAAAACAAAATCCATCTATAGGTTGTCTAAAAGAAACCCATCTCAATTTCAAGGATAGGCACCAACTTAAAGTGAAGGGATGGAAGAAAATATTCCAAGCAAATGGTACAAAAAAGACAGCAGCTGTTGCTATTTTAATATCAGACAAAATAGACTTCAAAGCAAAAGAAATCAAAAGAGACAAAGAGGGCCACTACATCTTTATTAAAGGAACAATTGATGATGAAGATCTCACAGTCATGAATATATATGCACCTAACTCTGGTGCACAAAACTTTATAAAGACAGCTCTTCAGAATCTCAAGGCACAGATTAACCCCAGCACATAAATAGGAGGGGACTTCAATACCCCACTAAGTCCTTTAGACAGATCAACAGGACAAAGGATAAACAGAGAGACATCTTAACTGAATGATACAATACACCAAATGGACATCTATTGAATATTCCATCCAAACACCAGAGAATAAACTTTCTACTCAGAACTCCATGGAACATTCTCCAAAATAGACCATATACTGGGACACAGGAAAAAAAAAACTCAAATACAAAAAGATTGAAATAATCTCATGCATTCTATCAGACCACAGTGCAATAAAACTCAATATCAACACCGGGATAAACCCTACAACATACAAGAACACATGGAGACTAAACAACACTCTCCTGAATAATGGGTCACGGGAGAAATAAAGAAAGAAATAAAAACATTCCTGGAACTGAATGATAATGATAATACAACACAACAAAACCTATGGGACACTTTAAAAGCAGTTCTAAGAGGGAAGTTTATAGCACTATGTGCCTACATCAAAAAACAGAAAGAGCACAAGTGAATGATCTAACACTGCAGCTAAAAAATACTTGAGAGACAACAACAAATGAACCATAAACGCAGCAGACAAGAAGAAATAACAAAACTCAGAGCAGAGATCAATGAAATAGAAACAAAAAAACTATACAAAAAAATCAATGAATCCAAAAGTTGGTTCTTTGAGAGAATAAACAAGATAGAGAGACCTCTAGCCCAGTTAACCAAAAGAAAGAAAGAACAACTCCAAATCAATAGAATCTGTGACGAAAGGGGAAACATCACAACAGACAATGAAAAGATCCAGATAATCATACGGGAATACTTCAAAAACCTATACTCTACTAAGTTTGAAAACCTAGAAGAAATGGATGAATATCTGAAATTCCTGGGAATCACCAAATCTCAACCAAGAAGAGATCGACCAATAAGAAGAGATCGACCAATAATATATGAAGAAATTGAAGATGTAATAAAAAGCCTCCCAACCAAGAAAAGCCCAGGCCCAGATGGTTTCACAGCAGAATTCTATAAAATATTTCAAAAAGACTTACAACCATTACTACTCAATTTGTTTAGAAGGTTACAAATTGAGGGAGTTCTCTCAGAATCCTTCTATGAAGCCAGCATCACTGTATTACCAAAACCAGACAAAGATACAACCAAAAAGGAGAACAATCAACCCATCTCCTTAATGAACACAGATGCAAAAATTCTAAATAAAATACTTGCAAATCACATACAGATCCACATCAAAATATCATCCACCATGACCAAGTTGGATTCATTCCAGAAATACAGGGATGGTTTAATATACGAAAATCAATAAATATCATCAGACACATAAATGAACTAAAAGACAAAAATCATATAATCATCTCAACTGATGCAGAAAAAGCCTTTGACAAAATCCAGCATTCATTCATGCTTAAAGTCCTAGAGGGAATTGGATTGGAGGGATCATTCTTCAATGTAATCAAGGCCTTACACAGGAAACCCACAGCCAAGATCATCCTAAATGGTGAAACAACAGAAGCATTCCCCTTAAAGGTAGAAACTCAACAAGGCTGCACCCTGTTACCACTCATTTTCAATATAGTGCTTGAAACACTTGCTAGGGTAATAAGGCAAGAAAAGGAAATTAAAGGAGTTCTAATTGGAAAAGAGGAAGTCAAGCTATCCCTTTTTGCTGAAGATATGACCATTTATTAAGGGATGCTAAGAACTCCACCAGAAAACTCCTAGAAACGATTAAGAGCTTCAGTAAAGTGGCAGGATACAAAATAAATCTAGAAAATTCAGTAGCCTTTCTTTACACCAACAACAAGCAACTGAAGAAGGAGTACAAGGAGACCGTCCCATCACAATAGCCTCAAAAACAATAAAATATCTAGGAACAAACCTAGTCAAAGACACCAAGGATGTCTACAACAAAAATTTTAAATCCCTTAAGAAGGAAATTGAAGAAGACATCAGAAGATGGAAAGACCTCCCATGCTCATGGATTGGGAAAATAAACACAGTAAAAATGTCCATTCTACCCAAACTCTTGTACAATAACCCAGTTATAAATATTTATTGTGGAGATGGATGCATATTAAAAGAACAATAACAGAAAGACTGCATCAGAAAACTGACTGAAATGGTGAATTGGGAGGGGTGGGAGGGGCGGGAGAGGGACATGGGTGTATATTCAGTTAATGCATATTTAATTGATGAGAGTTCAACAAGTATGCAATTTTGCCCATACTCTGTCTCCAGGTAGCATGGTGTTTTAAGACTTAATAAAAGTAAATATGTGTATATTTAAAAAAAAATCCCCAAGAGTTTCTTCACAGGCTTGGAAAAAAAATCCTTAATTTCATTTGGAAAAACAAAAGACTCTGAAGAGCCAAAATTACCCTGAGTGAAAAGAGCAATACAGGGGGGATCTCTATACCAGACTTCAAACTATAGTACAGGTCTATAGTCATAAAAACAGCTTGGTACTGGCACAAAAACAGACCTGTTGACCAATGGAACAAATCTGAAGATCCAAACCTTAGTACATATAATTTCATCCCCTCATTTTTGACAAGGGGGCCAAGAAGACACAATGGAGGAAAGACAGCATTTTCAGCAAGTGGTGTTGGCAAAACTGGATCACCACCTGTAGAAGAATGAAATTAAACCCCTACCTCTCGCCTTGTACAAAAGTCAATTCCAGGTGGATCGAAGACCTCAACGTGAAACCCAAAACTCTGGAGGTGATAGAAGAAAAACTTGGCAGCAGACTACAAGACACAGGCATAGGAAAAGACTTCCTAAATCAGACAGCAGCTGCATAAGAAATAAGATCGTCAATTGATAAATGGGACCTCATCAAACTCAAAAGCTTCTGTACCTCAAAAGAAACAATCAAGGAAGTGAAAAGAAAACCAACAGAGTGGGAGGAAACCTTCACTGCAAATACATCTGACAAAGCATTGATTTCTAGAGTATACGAACTACTCAGAAAACAAAGAAGAAAGAAAACAAATGAATCACTCAAAAGATGGAGCAAAGAACTGAATAGAGACTTCACAGAGGAAGAATGAAGATGGCTGAGAAACATCTCAAAAAATGTTCAACATCACTAATAATTAGGGAAATGCAAATTAAAACCAATTTAAGATATCATCTCACTCCAATAAGACTGACTAGGATCAAGAATACAAATGATGCCAAGTGCTGGAGAGGTTGTGGGGAAAGGGGAACACTCATCCATTGCTGGTGGGAATTTAAACTTGTACAACCACTATGGAAAGTAGTGTGGAGAACCCTTGGAAAACTCAAAATGAGCTTGCCATTTGACCCAGCTATAGCACTCCTGGGTATATACCCACAAGACTCATCTTACTGCAGAAATACATGCGCAGCTATGTTTATTGTATCTGTTTGCAATAGCAAAAAGCTGGAACCAACCCAAATGTCCCTCAACTGACAAGGTGGATAGAAAAAAATGTGGTACATGTACACAATGGAATTCTATGCAGCAGTAAAGAAAGATAACATTATGAACCTTGCAGGTAAATGGATGGAACTAGAAGATATGTTGAGTGAAGTAACAGTCCAAGAAAAACAAACGATGAATGGTATCCCTCATCTGTGGATGCTAGCGTCAATAACCCAGTTGTAAATACTTCTTATGGGGAGGGATGCATATTGGAAAGAACAACAACAGAACAACTGCATCAAAAACTGACTGAAATGGTGAAACTGGAGGGTTGGGAGGGGTGGGAGAGGGACAGGGGTCTATATTTGAGTAATGTATATTTAATTGATGTTAGTTTAACCAGTATCCAACTTTGCCCAAATTCTATCTACAAACTACATGGTATTTTAGGACTCATTAGAAATAAAAATATCTGTATTAAACAACATTGGTTTAAAGGTTTTAATAAAAACGGTAATACATCTAAGTTAAGTGGAAATATAAATTGTCCACATTTGTTCTCCTTAAAATCTGTATAACAATAACCTTGGGATTAACATATACAAATATTCTTTATAATTTCTGTGTTATACTGTACCATCTTGCAACATTCTCTTTTACCTGTAGCATAATTTAACTTAAGGAATTAAGTTTGCTTCCCAAGTTAACAAAATACAGTCACCCAAAAGAGCTTGGGTAAATTTAATGAAATTTACACCTTGATTCCTGCCTATAGGTATGTGTACTATAACTGCCCTTTTGAGACTCATGGGTCAAAAAATAAAAAACCTAAAATTAAAAAGGGGGGGATACAGTTATATATTAAACCTCTTTGTCAAATTTTCAATTTAAATCTTAAAACTATGTGAAAAGATTCATATATTCCCACAGGTCAAAACATCACCATCTTAATGGCTGAGAAAGAAAAGATACAGCATTGCATTGTGCAGGATGTACCAAGAAATACCAGAAGAGAAGTTGGCCCATCTAAGCATTAAAAGGAAGAAAAGCCTTAGACTGCTACAGACATCAAACATCTCTGTGGATCCTATTTGTAACAACTGTTTATAATGAGTCCTAATGAACCTTACCTTCTAGGTGCCACAAAGTCTTAATATGAGAGACCTTCTTACCTCCTTTTCATAGAACGAAGAAATACATGATGGTAATGAAGTCATTCTCTAACCCTAACTTAGAGCCTACTGTTATAGAGGTAATCTACAAAACCGGTATAACTGCTTTCTTTAATTGACCTATAGTAGACATAGGAAATGTGAAAAGGATTATTTTCTATTTAGAGCCAAATATAATATTAAAGTCTTTTCAAGCTGTGCATTTAAGCAAAATATATTAATACAGGAGAGCTCTGATATCAGCAATGGATTATTTTGCCAAGGAGATGTTGGCCAGGGGATCCAAGCGCCCCCCCCAAAAAGGTAAAGGCTTCTTGCCTGTAAACTGGGATACATGCAAGAAGAGAGGCGGTAAGGCTCTGCTGTGGAAGACCTGATGCAAGCATGGGAAAGATGCATTGAGACTGAACTTGCGAGTGTACAGTTGGTCTCTGGAATGTCAGAGAGTGTTACAAAAGGCCACTAAATCAATAAAGCAAAAATTGGTCTCCTTGAGTCAAGCAAGACTCCTCCATCATCATCAGCTACACCTCACCTGCCTGGAAATACTGTGCAGCAGTGGTAGCTACATGTCTGTATATCTCAAATCTAATTGGCTATTAGCTCTCTCCTTGGAGGAATTATTCATGGCTGATGCCACAATCTTACATCCTCTAGTGGTTAAGAGAAGTTATAAGCCACAGTAAGACCTTGTCATCTTTTACAGAAAAAATATAATTCATGGATTAGCATACCATCCAAACATCTGTGTCTATACCAAAGTAACCTACCATAATAATTAGTAATATTTAAATAACTATATATCTAATTGCTTGTGCTTCATTAGTAGGATTGAGACAACCTGGACAAACTGTCAACCCATGAAAGGAAAAAGCCAGAACTGATCAGAGTCCAAAATGACATCTCAAGAGAAAGTAGACTGTTTTGCTTCTCGTCCACCAGTACCCCTTTTCTAAGACTAGGGAACAATCCAAGGAAGAGGGGCCGTGGTAGAAAGTAAGGGCTGCAATTGGGGTGAATGATGAAACTACAGCAACATAGTCTGGACACTTATTTGATCAACATGATTGTACATAAAGCCCCACCAGCTGGATCGTGGGAGACATGGGCTGTGTGGGTTTGGGCATAGGTGCTTGCAAATTGGTTCTATGTGAAAGATGCTTGTACTCATAACTTATTACCTATTGGTAAAAAAATAAAAATAAAAAATTGAAAATAAAACATCTTATAGTAGCACACTCTTGCTTAAGTATAAGGGGCTGATATTAAGAGAGGGATAAATATATTTTATATTTCTTAAAATTAAAGAAAATTTTAATACTTAAAATTTAATTGACAAGATGTTATTTAAAACTTTTTTCATCCTGAATGTTTTGCCATGGGGTATTTAAATTAAAAAATGGGGGGGCATTTTCTGCTGTTACACAGAAAAAAACTGAATCGTTAAATTTTGATTAGTATTACATACCAGTTTGTACAAAAATGTGACATTCTCACACACATATTTTAATTTATATAAATTAAAATGAATGAGCAATGATCTCCAACACTATAGAAACCATTAATGGTTTTCACACATGCCTAAATTTTCCCCAGCACTTTGTAGATAGAGGCAGAAGAGTCAGTAGTTTAAGATTATTCTCAGCTATGTGGTGAGTTGGAGGCCAACTGGGGCTATATGATACTTTGTCAAACAAAGAAATAAAATAAAGTAAAAGAAAAAATGTTGAACAGCCTTTTGCTACAACATTAGTCATTGTCAAGAAACTAAATATGTCAAATTAAAAGAAGCCTTATGTACACAGTTGTTTCTAAAGTTCATGAGGTTAGATTAGGTGGATGATTTGGATTATTGTATTTTCAGATGTTTACTTCATCAAAATAAAGACCACAGCTATCAGATTGAATCTGATGAAATTGCATTTTTGTAGGTATAAATGATCAAATGCTTAAAATTTCATAGTGTTTGAGAAATGAAAACATTATTACAGCTTTCATACATCTCATACAACAGTTCTTTCTTTAAAATATTTTTTAATTTAATTATTATTATTTTTATGTGTATTAGTGTACTGTCTGCATGTAGGTTGGTGCACCTGTGACATGTAATGCCACGGAGGTCAGAAGAGGGCGTCGGATTCCCCTGGAACTGGAGTCAAAGATGGTTCTTAGCTGCCACGTGTGTGCTCAGAATAGAACCCAGGTCCCCTGCAAGAGCAGTTGGTGCTCTTAACGACAGTTCTTAATCAAGTTAAATCCCCTTCCCCATTCATGTCTGCATCCCCGCCCCCCCTCCCCCAACTTGCTGGACCAGATGCATTCCACCATACATGTCCAATCCTATCCAGTCCAGCAATTATTCCCAGATGACAGGTACACTGTATACCCCTCAACAAAAAAGCTTCTTTATGCAGCATAAGGAAGCTACTGCAGAGTTCCACAACTGGTTGCAAACATGTCTCACAGATACCCAGTCCTAAGTGACATATCTGCAGTGGAACATAGTGGAATAGGTAGTGCATCCCAACACTCCCTCTAGTGAAGCTTCTTTATATAAGTGCAATGCACACAGAAAGCCACAACTGGCCAAGTTTTAAAGAATAAGAGACTTCAGAGTGTGTGTCGCTGGATGGGACTCCTATATTAAGCTTCACATACCCACGTGGTACTGGAACCATTGCAGAAGGTGAGACAGAAAGATTTCCTTCAGAGAAGCACATTTTATATATAGTAACAACTATCTTCAATTGTTTCTTGATTTGCTTAATGCATTCAATTACATAATTCTCATAAACTTCAGAAAAAGGGACTATATGGATTACATGATTAAGCATGCTAATTTTTATTTACTTTTAGATTTTGAAATTTATAGTGGTTGAAAAATGCAAGTTATTCATTCTGAATGGTAAGATCTGACTTTCCTACACTAAGAACAATGGTTGGTTCATTCACATAGGGAAGTAGAGGCCTTCTGGTCACTGGAAGCGTGCACATGTGAACTTGTGGCAATGGTGGCATCGAGCACAATACTTATGCCAAGTAAATCACACAAGGGAACAGAGTGGAGCAAGGGAAAGTGGGGTGCATCCCAGCCATAGTCTGGGAGCCATTGGGACATCTAACCAAACTAATCTAAACAAACATGTGAAAGCCATAGAACATTTTCTGACATTCAGTGTCTTCTTACACAAGCACAGTTGAGTAAGAAGAAGAAAAAGACAGGAACCATGGAATAAGAGGTATGAAGGAGGATGAATGGACACACTAGAAAGAAAGATTTCCCATAAAGAGACTGAAAGGAATTTCAGTTCAAGAAAAGGCATTGCAGAATAAGCACAGGACACTGAGTCATGAGACCAGGTGATTGTGTTCATGCTATAAGTAGCAGGCAGAGGAGTCTTCGTGAAAAAGAAAAATTGAATCATATAAATGTGACCATATTCATTAAGAAGATTCATACTGAGGAGCTGGAGAGACAGCTCAGTTGTTAACAGCACCGACTGCTCTTGCAGAGGACCCAGGTTCGATTCCCAGCACCCACATGGCAGTGAAGAACCATCTTTAACCCCATTTCCACCAGAATCCTACGCCTTCTTCTGATCTCTGCGGCACTGCATGACATGGGTGCACCAATCTACATGCAGACAGTACACTCATACACATAAAAATTATTTAAAAATTTAAAAAAGCATGACTCAAGGAGACCCGTATTTGCTTTATTGGTTTAGTGGCCTTTGGTAACACTCTCTGGTGTTCCAGAGGCCATCTGTACACTTGCAGATACATACTGAATGTTTCAGGATTACTTAATAATGATGATATCAGATATCAAATTGAAACTTTACTTCCAGGGAAACAAAAATTTTAACATTCAATGAAATAGGAGTCTACATGGAATATGATATATGACTTACAGATGAAAAATGTTTACAGGATCATGATGTAAATATGATGTGCAACATTAACTAATTCTATAGAAACAAGTTTGTGTGTATGTTTGTGTCTGTGTGTGGGGTGTGTGTCTGTGCCTGTGTTTGTGTGTGTCCGTGTGTGTCTGTGTCTGTCTGCGTGTCTCTGTGTGTGCGTGTGTGTGTCTGTGTGTGTGTGGTCTGTGTCTGTGTGTGTGTGACTGTGTGTGTGTCTGTGTGCCCTTCATGAGTGTGTGGCTGTGCAATGTTTACTGGACAAAGTAAGGAAGTCTGGTTCCTTTCTCTAGTTTCACTTTTGGAAATTACATATGCGACCTATGGATGAATAATCAATGAAGATGGATTGCAACTTTGTTTCAGAGAAGAGGGGCTGGAGCGGTGGTTCGGTAGTTCAGAGTACGTGCTGCTCTTGCAAAAGACTTGATTTTGGATGGTATGTCAATTCATGATCGACATTTTCTTCTGTCAAGTATGGCAGGGTCTTCGTGCGGTTTATAACATCTCCTAACCATTAGAGGATGTAAGCTTGTGACATCAGCCGTGGCTTATTCCTCCAAGGAGAGAGCCAATAGCCAATTAGATTTGGGATATACAGACATATGGCTGCCACTGCTGCACAGTATTTCCAGGCAGATGAGGTGTAGCTGGTGCTGACGGAGGAGTCTTGCTTGACTCAAGGAGACCTAGATTTACTTTATTGGTTTAGTGGTCTTTGGTAACACTCTCTGGCATCCCAGAGACCATCTGTATACTTGCAAGTGCGGTCTCCATACATTTTTTCCATGTTTGTATCAGGTCTTGAATTGACATACCATCCAAACATCTGTGTCTATACCAAAGTAACCTACCATAACAATTAGTACTGTTTAAATACCCATATATCTAATTGTGTGTGCTTCATTAGTAGGATCGAAAGGCTATATATTATACTGTTTAAATACCTAAATATCGGGCTGGAGAGATGGCCTAGCGGTTAAGAGCGCCGACCGCTCTTACAGAGGACCCGGGTTCGATCCCCAGCACCCACATGGCGGCCGAGAGCCGTCTGAAACTCCAATTCCAGGAGAACTCCAGCTCCAGGGGAATCCAAGACCCTCTTCTGACCTCCGCGGCATTGCACGACACGGGTGCACAGACCTGCATGCAGACAGTACATTGATACACATACAGAAATAAAAAAAAATACCTAAATATCTAATTGCATGTGCTTCATTAGTAGGGTCGAAAGGTTAAGCCTGGACAAGCTGGCAGCCCATGAAAGAAAACAGCCAGAACTGACTAGAGACCAAGACATCAGCTCCAGAGAAAGTAGAGTGTTTTGCTTCTCATCCACCTGTGCCCCTTTTCTAAGCCTAGGGAACAATCTGTGGAAGAGGGGGCGTGGTAGAATGTAAGGGCTTCAATTGGGGTTAATGTTGAAACTACATTAATATATTCTGGACACTTATTTTATCAACATGATTGTACATAAAGCCCCACCAGCTGGATCGTGGGAGCCATGGGCTGTGTGGGTTTGGGCATAGCTGCTTGCAAATTGGTTTTACATGAAGGATGCTTGTACTCATAACTTATTACCTATTGTTAAAAAAAATGAAAACAAAACAAAACAAAAAAGCAGAGAAAGATGTATAAAAGTTACGGCAGAATGCACGATCTGCGATGAGTAGGGGTGGGGTGGGGGGAAGGGAAGGGGATATATGCCTGAACTGAATTGGAAAATGATGTATGAAATACACAAAGCATCAATGAAAATAAATTAAAAAAAAAAAAAAGACTTGATTTTGTTTCCTAGTTCCCACACTGGGCAGCTCACACCTGTACCACCTGGTCCAGGAAATCTGGCGCCCTCTTCTGATTACTGCCATCAATGACTCATATACACACCCACAGGGTCATATATACATACATACATACATACATACATACATACACATAATTTTTTAATTGATAAATATAGAAGTAAAAAAAGAATTGATTTAAAATGACAATTTGGGCATGGAAGAATAGAACAAGAAATTACATAGGTACAAGACTCATTAAAATAATAAGTTTTTTGAGATTAACTATAAATTTTGGGTAAAACCATAACTAGAGAAAAATGTAGAATGTTTATGGAAATGAAAGACAACCTCACATTTGATATTCCCCAAACAGAGAAACCAAATGATATGGAAGCAACCATTTTCATTTGCCAGTTTTCTGTATCATTAAAAGTCTGCCATGTACATTGAAATCTAATGATATAATATACAAAATGCAAGAAGTACCATGAAATATAAGTTTACCCTTTGGTAAATTCGTGAATAGTTTTTTTTTTAATTACTTTATTTTTTTTCATTTCTTAACAATAAATAATAATATATGAGTACCAGCATCCTTCATGTAAAACCGATTTGCAAGCAGTTGTGCCCAAACCCACACAGCCCATGGGCCCCACCATCCAGCAGGGGGGTTTGTATGTTCAATCAAGTTGGTCAGATGAGTGTCCAGACTATATTGCTGTAGTTTCACCATTCACGCCAATCGCAGCCCTTACATTCGAACCATGCCTCCTCTTCCGCAGATTATTCCCTAGGCTTAGAAAAGGGGCATAGGTGGACGGGAAGCCAAACAGTCTACTTTCTCTGGAGCTGTTGTCTTGGACTCTGGTCAATTCTGGCTGTTTCCTTTCATGGGCTGATAGTTTGTCCAGGAATAACCTTTCAATCCTACTAATGAAGCACAAGCAAATATATATATTTAAACAGTACCAATTGTTATGGTAGGTTACTTTCGTATAGACACAGATGTTTGGATGGTATGTTAATCCATGAATTACGTTTTTTCTGTAAAATATGACAGGGTCTCACTGTGGCTTATAACATCTCCTAACCACTAAAGAATGTAGGCTTGTGGCATCAGCTGTGGGTTATTACTACAAGGAGAGAGTTACTAGCCAATTAGATTTGGGATATACAGGCATATGGCTGTCACTGCTGCACAGTATTTACAGGCAGGTGAGGTGTATAGTTGGTGCTGACAGAGGAGACTTGCTTGACTCGAGGAGTCATATATTTGCTTTTTTGGTTTAGTGGCCTTTGGTAACACTCTCTGGCATTCCAGTGATCAACTGTATACTTGAAAGTGCGGTCTCAATGCATCTTTCCCATGCTTACATCATGTTTTTGACAGCAGGGCCTTATTGCCTCTCTTCTTGCAGGTATCCCAGTTTACAGGCAAGAAGCCTTTACCTTTTGGAGGGGCTTGGATCCCTTGGCCAACATCTCCTTGGTAGAATAATCCATTGCTGATATCAGAGCTCTTCTGTATTAATATATTTTGCTTAAGTGCATAGCTTAAGGAGACTTTAGTATTATATTTGGATCTGAAGAGAGAATAATCCTTTTCACAGTTACTATGTCTATTAGTCAATTAAAGAAGGCAGTTTTACTGGTTTTATAAGAGATTACCTCTATAGCAGTTGGCTCCAATTTACAGTTAGAGAACGACCTCATCATCATCATATTTCTCCCTGGATCCTACTTGTAACAACTATTTATAATGAGTCTAACGAAACTTACCTTCTAGGTGCCTCAAGGTTTTATTATGAGAGACTTTCTTACGTTCCCCCCCATGAATAGTTTTAATCACTGGAACTGTCTGGTACAAAATAGAGAGTAAATTTTTGGAGTATCATGAACAGCATGATATATAGCAAAGCTTTTTCTTTACACATAAATGTTACTTATCAATCATGTTAGAGGACATAAATATTTAAACTGACACCACTACAAACCTTTTAATGGTCATTGTGTATACATGCATCTGTTTTAAGTTTATAGCAATGTTTGTTTCAAATGATACCATAACTTAGTTATTCCACAAATTTTTTTATTTAATATTTTTGTATTTGGATAATTGCAGCAATTGCAGACATTTCATTTTAATATTATTTGCAGTCTACCAAAGAGGTTAATAAGTAGTTTTTATCCCAAGATAGCATCTCCTTTTAGTGGGTTCAGATGTTTAGAATAACAAATCTACCTGTGTCTCATTGCCTTCCCTTGCTCTGCCCTCCCAGCAATGTACCTTATCCCATAGCTTATTTAATGCAATGTGTGTAAGTTAAATAAAGCAAAAGCTTTTGAGAAATTAAACAGTTACAGATTTTATCAGTATAATAAAATGATATTGTGCTTTTTGAGCTTGGAAGACCATTAGGTGCTACCAAGTATTTCATAAATTTGTAATTTTCACATTAAGATTCACTGCTTTTATGGATAATAAAATTATTTTACAGCTCACTGTAAAATAATCTCACCAGACTTTGGAGTGGAGATGGATTTTTGGTATTTACTTACTTCTTTGGAAAGCAAGGTTTTATTCCTCTTACAGCTTACACTGCATCATGGAGGAAGCTAGGACATGGTCTCAGGACAGAAATGAAGCAAAAACCATGGAGGACTTATAAGATTGTCAGTTTGCTGTGCTCAGCTGCTTTCTGGTACAGCCCAGGGCTATCTGCTCAGGGGTGGCACCAACCACAGATGCCCTCCCACATCACTCAGGTCATGAAAGTGCCTCCCACATTCCCACATGCCACTATGGGGGAAGAAATCCCATACTTTCTTTCTTCCCAAGTGTATCAACTGGACAACAAAAGCTATCCACATAGACTTTAGGCCAGGACATTGAAAATCATCCATCTATTAGAGGTGAGAGGCCCAAGGGAAATGGTGGCTCATGTCACGAGATTCTTCAGTCAAGAAGAAATGCTCCAATTCCAGGGTGTGCAAGGTATCTGCAACACTCTCCAGAAAAAAAACCCTAGACCCATATAACATAAGGTATCTGCCACACTCTCCAGAAAAAAAAAAAAAAAAAAACCTTAGGCCCATAAAACATAAGTTGAAAAATTCCACACGTCTCATGATCAGATGGTTGAGGTGATGGAGGCTCTGACACTGACACAGTAAATTTAAGTCCCACTGTGAAAGAAGGCTGCAGGAGATTGAGAAAGTCTCCAAGTGGGTCTTCAGACAGCTGAGCGACTTCTGCATATGTTGACTAAGGAAGTTTAAATCATTCATGTAGAGATGCAGAAATCTGTTGAATTTTGAGAACTGAAAAAATGAACTTAGTGACAAACCTCTCCTCTAAGTCTGGGGAAGTATATTCCTTCTTATCTTTATACTTGTAGATCCATGCATGGAAGAAAATTTGTGAAGATTGGCCATCTCACCCAGGTATGGTGTAGAGCCTTCCAAGGTAGACAGACTCCATCATGAATACAGCTTCACCTCCTCTATATACTCTGGACAGACCATTTTTAGTACCTTCTGGATATGACCTATAGGCACTGTGTAAATATGAATCTTCAGATAGCACAGCTGTAGGGAAGCTTTGCTCTGCTCTGTCCACTGTATCAAGTATGTTTGATATCCACTGGGACAGAATCTGATAGAAACTTCAACCAACACCTTGAGATGTCTTCAGCGAGAACATTTAGGGAGGATCCTCACAACCTCTACTGAACAGCCAGTTATCTTCCATTCCACCCCATATGTTCCAGAATCTATGCTGCACATTCTGAAAATCAAGTACTTGATATGTCCGGCTCCTCGGATTAACCTTGTGTCCCAACAACTTATCTCCTCCATCCAACATAGCCTTCACAGTCTCCAAGTGGGGTGTCTTTATCAAGGCCCCTGCAGAGAGGTGGAAGAAGGGCCAGACTGCCATCATCTCTCAGGACTTTCATGCATCTGCCAATAAGGGCTTCCATAAACAAAGGTGGGATGTACTTCCTGGGAAGTTAGTGAAGAGCAGAGAGGCCAAGGCCTCATCCTTCAGCAGCTTCTGCCTTGCCACTCCAGGAGCGTGGGTGGGTCCTGGAAGCTCCTCTGGGTGAATCTCTTCTCTCAAAAATATCCAGTTCTTGCTAAGGACGGCAGTCTACAGGACTCTCGTATTTACTTATTTTTAAGTAGTTTACAAAGTAGCAAGTTTCCTTGTGGCATTTTCCTGCCTGTTAGTTTTATTTGCCACACTTCTCACTTCTTCTCATCCCCATCTTTCTGTTCCCCACCTCCATTTCAGCTCTCTACCCCTGGACTTCCCCATCCACTTTCATAACATAACCTTTGTTATATTATATACTCCCATCCCGCACCCTTAAAGCTTTGTTGTTTCTCAGTTCTTGGATCCCTTCCTAGTTTTGTGGACTCCACATACTTGTTCCCACATTAATTTTGCAAAATATATTCTCTTATCTAAATGCAATCCCTATATTTACAATCAAGGAGTGGTGGTGAAGGGGGATGTTTTGTTTTAGAAATGAATAATATTAAGGATAGATCATGAACTTAAAATAAGGAATGCGTCTTTAGGGAAAGTAGCCTACCAGATAGAGACAACACAGGTTCTTACACACATCACACATGCTGTAACCATGATGACACTTTACTGTAAGTTTCCTCATGTGCAGAATGCTGACTCTTGTGCCAACCTACAGAGGGAAAGAAAAATGATTATGCTGTGTCTCCAATTGATTTTGCCTCTCTTGTGAAGTGTGTCAAATAAATTGCATTTTTCCTGATCCATTTAGATAGAGTATTATCCTGCTATGTTCCTTTGGATCCTGTACAGATTTCTGATTGCTGAATTGTAACACTAATCATAATAATTATCGATGTAATAAGTTCACAATATGAATTGTTACAGATGGCCACATTTTTCTTTCACAGAGCAATCGAGCTTATTTGTACAATCTACTTGCTTCTACATAAAACAAAAGGCAACATGTAAGTATGTGTATGTTCATCACACATTATAAATGGCAATTTGGGTTTAGCCCATCAGAGAAAATGAAAGACAATAAGAGAAAGTGCTAAAGAACTTTTCAATAAATGCATATTTGTCACCCAAAATAATAAATGCATTAGTCACCCAAAACAACATGGGTGAATTTGATGAAATCTGTGCCTTGATTCCACCCTATAGTTATGTATAATACAACTGTCTTCTGGAGACTCATGGGTTAAAAAAAAGGGGGGGGT
>VZQC01002004.1:1118086-1163035 GCA_009823505.1 Rhizomys pruinosus | reverse complement strand
ATTGGTACCGAACAGACATGAAACCTTTAGTCAAAAAACCTTGCAACAAATCTTAAAACTAACTATGGGAAAAATTTGTTTGTTCCAACAGGACAAATGTCACCAACTTAACGGCTGAGAAAGAAAAATACAGCTTTGCATTTGAGTAGGATGTACCAAAAGTGGCAACTGAAGGTTGACCCGTTGAACACTGAAAGGAAGAAAAGCCTCAGATTGCCATAACCTCGAACCCTTCTGTGGATCCTACTATATATATATATGTTTTGGAGCTATACAAACTGGAAGAAACAACAACAACCAAAAAGACTGGGTCAAAGAACTGACTGAAACAGTAAATTTCTGCCCCAAACAGGAAACTTCTGCATGGAAAATTAAAAAAAAATAGACTGAGAAAAACATGAAAGACAAGTATGGCAGAATGTATGAGTTCTGGCAGGATGGGGGACAAGGAAAGGGGAGCGGGTCTAAATTTGATTAAGAAATCTATGGGCCCTGATTAGATCCGTTAAGCTCACAATAAGGTGTGCCTCCCTGACAATGTTATCAGTGCCAAGAACTTGTGGCAAGACAAGTCAAGTTCCATAGGGGAGAACCCACCACCCATATTCTATGCACACAGTGGTAAACTGCCTTCTAATGATGCACTATTACACCCTTTCAACTCTCGTCACAGAAGATTCTTTGCGTAGCAGATGACAGCACAGAGACTGACTGCTCAGCAACCCGCAGACAATAAGAGAATGCAGAGTGCTCAGACCGGAGTGAGACACCTGTGTTGCACACTCCCCTCCCAACACTCAGGGACCAGTGAAGACCAGGGGACTGAAAGACTGGAAGGTCAGAGATCTTAAACATAGTTGCTTTCAGGAAAATAGCCAATGATCTAAAAGGTTCAGATGAACAAGCATCTAAGTATGTTTCCTTATAAATAATGCTTCCATTTTCCAGGTGTCAAAATGTAATGACATTTGTCAAAGATAGCTTGTTAATGACTGAGGCAATAAGAGAGTAAAGCTCCTTCAGACATTTCAGAACACAAGCAGGTGAAATTATTGAAAGGTAAATTTAGGAGTTGAGGACAGAGTGCATCCAGTAAATTGAGTGCCCTAAATGAGAGCCTGAATTCAATCCTTGTCAGTGCGGGACCACGTCTGGAATAATAAGGTGGAGACTAATTGAGGAGGACACCTGACATTGATCTCTGGTATCCACATGTACACACATGCACATATGTACACATATGTGAACACAGAATGAGAAACAAATGCTTAAATATGTAAAAGAATCTAGTACAGAGGTATAAATGATATTCTAGAAGTTATCTGGTTTAATGTGTGTTCTTCGTATCTTTACAAGACAAAAGGAATGAATGAATGTGTAACTTCCAATGCCTGAGCTTCAATTAATAACAGTAAAAGACAAATTAAATGTGTGTCTACATGATGATGTAATCTTTGCCTGAGCTTCCCTGTCTGGGTGAGGGCCAGAGACACAGCTCCACAGTGCGGCCTGCAGTCTTCTGAGGAATTCCTTTTGAGATTTCTGTCCAGTCAAAGAAAGTGCCATTACTTCAGTGCAGAAAAGAATTTCAGGAGAAAACAGAATGAGGCAGATTTGGAGTTTACTAAGAAACGTATGCTAGATTAAAGCATGGGGTCAATGGAAAGAGAGGCCCTGGGGGAATGATCAGCACAGTTTAGCATGTGTGTGGGCTCAAGACAGAACATGCATGCTCAGCAGTGGAGATACACACAATTTTGGTGGTACCTGTAACTGTATTATTCAAGTAATTTTGTAAGGAACATTTTCCCTTTTGTTGATAAACGAGATCACAGATGTCTCCTTCCAGGATGTGGATATACCATCACACTCTGATAAGGAAAAATCAGGGTCACAAGAGTTCCACAAGTGGATTCAGAAATATCTTGAACTGCAAATGTAGCATCTTGTCTTGTGAGAGTCCCAGATAACTGCAGGTTTAGAACTGAGAAAGGAGAAAGGCCGTACTTGGTCACATACGCTTAGGTGTTAAACTTGCTCATGGTTATTTATTTTAACATCATCATTTGGAATATCTATATAAAGGAAAACATTACCTCTGTGTAGGCAAGCTTGTTAATTGTGTGGAATTCCTTATTCCTGCTCCCTTGGTTTTACAGGCTTCCATCTTGCCTCCTGCTTGTCTTGTCTTATATTCTATCATTTTCCTACAACAGATCAATAGTACATTTTCTGTAGCACCTGCTTCGGAACCTTCAAATCAGACAATTTTATTTAAAAATGGGAAATTTATGTCCATTATTACTTTGAAATATTTATTGTGCCCTGTTTCCATTTCTTATACTTCAGAAACAAGCAATAGTAGCATGCTTGCTTATAGTCTCCCTATGTTTTAGCTTGACTCTTAATTGTATTATTTTGCTGGTTTTTCTTCTGAGAAATTTCCTTGATATTGGAAAAAGTGCCTTAGAACAAAAGCCTTAGGTCTAGCAATTCCAGCACGCTAGGCTTGGTCTTGGATTCCTACACAACTAAGGAGGTGAAGAGTGTCAGAACTCAGAGAGAAAGGAGATTTACTTGAAATGGATGCATTAGAAGATCTCAAGTTTATCTTTGAGGTCCTGGCCTGAGCTTCAGGTTTCAATAAAGGAAGAGCTTGGATAGGAGGTAAATAAGTGTGCACACCTAAGCTATTCTGACCAAGATGCAAACTGGTTGATCATTGCTCAGTTCTAGCTCTATAAGTTGGTTAGAAGAAATTGATTGAAAGGATAAAGTTTTCAAGAAATAATGATAACACTCCAGACTACAGCTTCAGCATATATAGTGGGGTATGGGGAATGGGTCTGCCTTGCAGGACAATGCTGTTACTGGAACTCAAGGTGACCACAGAAATAAGTACAAGGACTGGATACTTTAGGTGCATTTTGTAGGAGTCTGGAACAGCGCACTGTAAGAGCTGACAACTAGATGCCTCAATGTTATCATTGTCTCCACCCTGGAAGGGGAGGAGCTGTTCTCGTAGCAGCGGTTTCTACTTGATGCTACTCCAGTGATCTGCATGCCCACATGCAGAGGTGCATTTATTTAACTCTTATGTTTATACATGTTTTGTCTGGATTTTTATTCTCATTTCATCTTTTTAACCTCTTTTCTCTTGGTTTTGTCATTGGGATAACTTTAAATCTTGATACATACCTTCTAATACTCCTGCATCTTATGGGATCAGTTGTTCTGTGCTTCTCAGATGTCTTCTTATTAGTACTGTAAGTTCATTTTACATAGGAAAAATATATAACTCTCTCAGCACCAGGAAGTTTTCCTGAGTGCTCTCAATTCTAAGGTGCTAAAATGATTTTAGGGGAGGATGTTGAAGGTGGTCCAGAGTGGAAAGTCAAGGATCAACAAGCTGTAAGTGCATCCTTGGTAACTGACTTCACACTTTGGTTCTCACAAAGTCAGCACTAAGTGTCTAGACCCTCCATTGGATACATCCTGATCCTTTAGGCCAGAGAGCCTGGAGAAGGCATGGAGAAGCAGCTTCTAATGTTTTCCTTGTCAGCTCTGCTTAAAACTTGGATAAATGAATATTATAGTGCTATTTTGGATGATGGTTGTATTAGAATGCTTGAAGTGATCAAACTATTGGCCAGATGGTGTCCGTCCCCAGACAATTTCAGGTGAAACTGTCCACCTTCCATCGGGTCAGCCTTGTAGGTGGGTTGCTGCCCAGGAATACTGCTTCCGCACACGCACCAGACAGAACTCTTTTCTGATCTTACATTTGATTTAATTTGATCTTTTTTTTGCTTTATCACTTTACATTCACAAAAGTTGACAAAATATGTTTTAAATTCTGGGCTTCTTGGCTATTGTTTCACAGAGTTCATATCTCGGCTTTCTGTATGCATTATATTGCAAGCACTTATGACCTCAATCATTCTTCTTTCAGGTTTTAAAATAAGAATATCATGTAGTTGTCTAAAAATGGCAAAATGCTCATAAGCTTCCTCTATCATGAAAGAAACTACATAAAGTTAAATTCTAAAATGAAAAAAATATGATCTTAGAACTTGGCAAAAGAATAGTTCAAAAGTTGGTTCTCCATTTAGGATGATATTGGTTGTGGGTTTCCTGTATATGGCTTTGATTACATTGAGGAATGATCCCTCCAATCTAATTCCCTCTAGGACTTTAAACATGAAGGGATGCTGGATTTTGTCAAATGCTTTTTTGGCATTAATTGAGATTATCTTGTGGTTTTTGTCTTTCAGTCCATTTATATATTTGATGATATTTATTGATTTTCATATGTTAAACCATCCCTTTATTTCTGGTATGAATCCAACTTGGTCATGATGGATGTTCTTCTTGATGTATGTGATTTGCATGTATCCTGTTTAGAAGTTTTGCATCTGTGTTCATTAATGAGATGGGTCTATAGTTCCCTTTTTTGGTTTTATCTTTGCCTGGCTTTGGTATTAGAGTGATGCTGGCTTCATAGAAGGAATTTGGGAGAATTCCCTCTGTTTGTATCATCCTAAATGGGGAAACCATGGAAGCATTCCCTTTAAAGGTAGGAACTCCGCAAGGCTGCCCCCTGTCACCACTTCTTTTCAATATAGAGCTTTAAACACTTGCTAGGGCAATAAGGCAAGAAAAGGAAATTGAAGGAGTTATAATTGGAAAAGAGGAAGTCAAACTATCCCTTTTTGCTGATGATATGATTGTCTACTTAATGGATGTTAAAAACTCCACCAGTAAACTCCTAGAAATGATTAAGAGCTGCAGTAAAGTGGCAGGATACAAAATTAACCTGGAAAAATCTTCACACCAACAACAAGCAACTGAAGAAGGAATACAGGAGACCTTTCCACTCACAATAGCCTCAAAAACAATAAAATACCTAGGGACAAACCTAACCAAAGACACCAAAGATCTCTACAACAAAAAGTTTAAACCCCTGAAGAAGGAAATTGAAGAAGACATCAGAAGATGGAAAAATCTCCCATGCTCATTAATTGGGAAAATTAACATTGTAAAAATGTCCATTCTAACCAAACTCTTGTATAGATTTAATGCAATTGCAATCAAAATCCCCAAGAGTTTCTTCACAGGCTTGGAAAAAAAAGTCCTTAATTTCATTTCAAAAAACAAAAGACCCTGAATAGCCAAAGCAACCCTGATTGAAAAGAGCAATACAGGGGGGATCTCTATACCAGACTTCAAACTATTCTACAGGGCTACAGTCATAAAAACAAGTTGGTACTGGCACAAAACAGACCTGTTGACCAATGGAATAAAACTGAAGATCCAAACCTGAGCACATACAAATTCAGCCACCTCATATTTGACAAGGGGGCCAAGAAGACACAATGGAGGAAAGACAGCATCTTCAGCAAGTGGTGATGGCAAAACTCGATCACCACTTGTAGAAGAACAAAATTAAATGCCTACCTCTCTCCCTGTACAAAAGTCAACTTCAGATGGATCAAAGACCTCAACGTGAAACCCCAAACTCTGAAGGAGATAAAAGAAAAAGTTGGCACCAGACTACAAGACATAGGCATAGGAAAAGTCTTCCTAAATCAGACAGCAGCTGCGCAAGAATTAAGGTCCACAATTGACAAATGGGACCTCATTAAACTCAAAAGCTTCTGTACATCAAAAGAAATAATCAAGGAATTGAAGAGAAATCCCACAGAGTGGGAGGAAACCTACACTACAGATACATCTGACAAAGCACTGATTTCCAGAGTATATAAACTACTCAAAAAGCAAAGAAGAAAGAAAACAAATGAATCACTCAAAAGATGGAACAAGGAGTTGAACAGAGACTTCACAAGTGAGGAAATAGGGATGGATGAGAAACATCTTAAAAAGTGTTCAACATCATTAATCATTAAGGAAATACAAATCAAAACCACTTAAAGATATCATCTAACTCCAATAAGACTGGCTAGGATCAAGAAAACAAATGATAGCAAGTGCTAGAGAGGTTGTGGGGAAAAGGGAGCACTCATCCATTGCTGGTGGGAAGGTAAACTTATACAGCCACTGTGGAAAGCAGTGTGGAGAACACTTGGCAGTCTCAAAATGAGTTTACCGGGCTGGAGAGATAGCCTAGCGGTTAAGAGCACTGACTGCTCTTGCAGAGGACCCGGGTTCCATCCCCAGCACCCACATGGCGGCTAAGAACCGTCTGTAACTCCAATTCCAGGAGAACTCCAGTTCCAGGGGAATCCGAAACCCTCTTCTGACCTCTGCGGCATTCCACGACACGGGTGCACAAGCCTACATGCAGACAGTACATTCATACACATACAAAAATAAATAAAATTTAAAAAAATGAGTTTACCACCTAACCCAGTCATACCACTCCTGCGTATATACCCACAAGACTCATCTTACTTCAGAGATACATGCACATTTAATGCAGCTCTGTTCACAATAGCAAAAAGCTGGAACCATTCCAAATCCCCTCAATTGATGAGTGGATAGAGAAAATGTGGTACATCTACACAATGGAGCTCTATGCAGCAGTAAAAAAAGACAATATCATGAACTTTTCAGGTAAATGGATGGAACTGGAAGATATTGTTAAGTGAAGTAACACAGTCCCAGAAAAACAAAAGATGAATAATACCCCTTATCTGTGGATGCTAGCATCAATAACCTAGTTGTAAACATTTCTTGTTGGGAGTGATACATATTGGAAAGAACAACAACACCAACATCAGAGGGGACTGCATTGAAAAACTGACTGAAAGGGTGAATCTGGTGGGGTGGGGGGTTGGGAGGTGGACACGAGTCTGGATTTGATTTGTAACACAATCTTGTAAAAAATATGTAAAATAATAAATTAAAAATTAAAAAGTTGGTTCTGTGGCAGAAAGGAAAAAGGAGGCTTGAACTAACAGTGTTTTGACCACCAACTCTGAGACTTGCTTCTGACTCTGCAAGTCATAGTCACTGTCAGTGTGTTTTGCATTAGAACCACTAGTTCCTTGGATATGCTGGTGTGAATACTTGATCCATTAAACATAATAATGGATTTTTATATAATCCCTAGCAGATCCAAAAATATTCTAGAGAAAAAGATGGGAATGAAAATTGTTTATGCACAGGTGCTTTGACTATGATTGTACCTCTGTATTTCAGAATATAATGCATGTCCTTAACACAAACCCCATTTTTCACACAATGTAATAACGACTGCTGTGATATAGTGATCGGTATTATAAAATGTGCTGTGAGAGAAATGCTGTTATTATGAAAATCCTATTAGCAAGTCTCTATGTACCGTACATGCAGGGCAGATTTATTAACATACATTCTGTAGTCACTTTCCTGAAAACAGTTTTACCAGCTTTGAAATACTATACAATAATGTCATTAATAAATGTGTCTAATTGCAATATATAAAAGTGAAACACTGAATAGCTTGAAATGGCTTCTGTGAATGGTGAGATTATTTCAAGTAGATGCATGAGGAGCAGTACACCTTGCACCCCATTTCTGCACTACCTCCTGTCAGGTGATACATCATTTAAGTGCAGTAAGTTAGGCTAATGAGAAAAATGTTGGCTTTTTTATAAAAAGCCATCAGTAGATGGCAATGTGACTATGTTATAAGGGATTTCTTTCCATATAGATTGAAAAATCATGAGATCTTTCACATTTGCTACCTAAATTACTGTAACACTTCCCCACCAAAAAAAAAAAAGAGTTCCAAAAGCCCTTTTAAACTATTCTTTGAATAATTGATAGTTATAAATGAAAAGCCAGGTCTAGATTTTCCAAAGTGATCACAGTTGTTTTAATTTTCCAGTGGTCAGGGTTGAATAAAAATAATGTTATGAGTGATACCGTCAATACCCCGGGATTGCAAAGCTCTATCTCAAGCAACAGAAGTTTGAGCAAATCCATATTAGTTCCTCACTTAGACATTGCAGTGAGCAATGCCCCTTGGTGTGTGATTTATTACCAGGCCCGGAGGGATGAGCCTGCACTGAAAACCATCTAGATGCAGTGTAGAGAGAAATTCTATCATTGGGGTTTCAGCTATTGAAATATATGCAAATTCTAATAATAAAATGAGATTGATAAAATATTGAACAATTTTGGCAGGAAATAAAAAGGTTTGGTTCCATAGTAGAACTTAATTTTTTATTTAAGTTTAATCTTGTATTTATTTGTAGAATGTGGGAGGATAAACATTAGAACTAAAAGGAAATAAAGAAAAATGGGGAAACCAAAAATTTCAGTTAAGAAATAAATATTCATAGTGTCACCTGTGGAAAGTCTATCAAGTAATCTTGGTTATTGAGTGTACTTATGACGGGTATACTTTACACTTATCTATTGGTTTCTGGCTTGAATAGCCTTTGAAGTTTTTAGTTCATTTTGGTCAGCTAGGCAATTTAAAATGACATGGCAAAATGAACTACATCTTGGGATCTATTCATTCCAAGATCCCTGTGAAGTAATTTATGTCAATCAAAATGGACTAGAATTAAGCAGTTCAGATCGCAGAAAGTAGAACTTATAAGGACTCACTTTTTTCTTTTAATAACACCTCAGCAAAGGTCTTCTTGAATGTGGTTTTTGAAACTTTAAGCAAAGATCCTTTGTAATGTGTTTCTTGTAGAAATAAACTATTTCCAATTTATATATATATATATATATATATATATATATTCAGCAATAAAAAGAAATACTCAGTAAACTTCAAGATCTTTATTTTTATATTTAAAATTTAGTTCTTTTTTAACTTTTTTTTTTATTTTTTTTATTTTTATGTGTATGAATGTATTGTCTGCATGCAGGTCTGCGCACCCGTGTCGTGCGATGCCGCGGAGGTCAGAAGACGGTCTCGGATTCCCCTGGAACTGGAGTTCTCCTGGAACCGGAGTCACAGACGGTTCTTAGCCGCCATGTGGGTGCTGGGGATCGAACCCGGGTCCTCTGCAAGAGCGGTCGTCGCTCTTAACCGCTAGGCCATCCCTCCAGCCCCCTTTTTTAACTTTTAAGAAATATTTATCTATCAATCTATCATAGTCTATCATCTATCTATCATCATCTATCCATTGTCATCATCTATTGTTTATCTCTCTTTATCGTCTATGTATCTATCTTCTATCTAATCTATTATCTATCATCTATATCCTCTCTCTCTCTCTCTTCTCTCTCTCTCTCTCTCTTCTCCCTCCCTCCCTCCCTCCCTCCCCAAAGCAATGAGCAAACTAATGCTGCCTGCATGTACATAGGTCCCAGTAGGACAAACTACTGGGGCATAGTTGGCCTTTCAGGTACTCCACCCTTGAAGGATGCTGACTCTCCCTTCCCCACCATCCAACAGTTGCCAGGAGCTCTCAGCTAGTCATGGGAACTCAATGGTCCCTCACACATCTATGCTGGGATTTGGGCATTCTTGATCTTGTTCAGGTTTTGCTCGTGCTGTGAGTTCATGAATGCAATATCTCTGTTATATTAAGCAAATACCCACAGATATCTACTACTTCTGGCACTTAGAATATTTCTGCCTCTCCAGCGATCCCTGGTCCTAGAAGGAAAGAACTTTCCCATTGAAGGTGTGCCCTCCCAAGCCTCTCTTGCTCTTTGCATATTGATCAAGTGTGAGTCACTATTATTCACCATCTTCTCCACAAAGAAGCTGCCCTGGTGAGGACTCTGAGATGTACTAATTTATGTACATAAAATAAAAAAAATTACGGAGCTGTTTAATTTTATATCCATTTAGACTCATGGGTCAAAACTAAACACCTTAAATAAAAAAGGGGATATAGATAGATATGAAAAACTTTTTGTCAAAAATCTTGCAACCCAAATCTTAAAACTAATATGGGAAAGGATTTGTATGTTCCAAAAGTCAGAGTATCACCAACTTAATGGCTGAGAAAGAAAATGCAGCTTTGCAGTGAGTAGGATGTAACAGAAAGTGCCAGCAGAAGGATTGACTCCTCGGCGCATTGAAGGGAAGAATGCCTCAGATTGCTGCAGACATCAGGCCCTCCTCGTGGATCCTACTAGTAACAACTATTTTTTAATGATTCCTAACGAAGCATACCTTCTAGGTGCTGCAAAGGTTTTAATACAAGAGACTTTTCTTACCCCCCCCATAGAATAAAGAGAAATAAGAGGATTATGAGGTCATCTCCAGTGTAGATTGGAACCAGCTGTTATAGAAGTTTTCTCTTGTAAAATCAGTAAAACAGCCTTCTTTAATTGACTAATGGAACATAGAAACTGTGAAAAGGATTATTTTCTATTCAGAACCAAATAAGTAATGTTAAAGTCTCCTTAAGCGATGCACCTAAACAAAATATATCAATACAGGAGCTTGACATCACAAATGGATTATTCTACCAAGGAGATGTTGGCCAGGGGATCCAAGCCCCACAAATGGTAAAGGCTCCTTGCCTCCTAACTGGGATATCTGCAGAAGAGAGGCGATAAGGCCCTGTGTGAAGACCTGTTATACAAACAAGGAAAAGATGTATGGAGACCACATTGCAAGTATACAGATGGTCTCTGGGATGCCAGAGAGTGTTACCAAAACCACTAAACCAATAAAAGCAAATATAGGTCTCCTTGAGTCAAGCAAGACTCCTCTGTCAGCACCAGCTACACCTCATCTGCCTGGAAATAACGTGGCAGCAGTGGCAGCCATATGTCTGTATATCCCAAATCTAATTGGCTATTGGCTCTCTCCTTGGAGGAATAAACCATGGCTGATGTCACAAGCTTACATCCTCTAATGGTTAGGAGATGTTATAAACCACACAAAGCCCTGCCATACTTGACAGAAAGAAAATGTAGATCATGAATTGACATACCATCCAAACATCTTTCATACCAAAGTAACCTACCATACAATTAGTACTGTTTAAATAACCCATATATCTAATTGTGTGTGCTTCATTAGTAGGATCGAAAGGCTATATATATTATACTGTTTAAATACCTAAAATACCTAATTGCATGTGCTTCATTAGTAGGATCGGAAAGGTTAAGCCTAGACAAGCTGGCAGCCCATGAAAGAAAACAGCCAGAACTGACTAGAGACCAAGACATCAGCACCAGAGAAAGTAGATGTTTTCTTCTCATCCACCTGTCCCCTTTTCTAAGCCTAGGGAACAATCTGCGAGAGAGGGGGCATGGTAGAATGTAAGGCTTCGATTGGGGTTAATGGTGAAACTACAACAATATAGACGGACACTCATTTGATCAACTTGATTGAACATACAAGCCCCCCCTTTCAGGATGGTGGGACTCATGAGCTGTGTGGGTTTGGGCACAACTGCTTGCAAATTGGTTTTACATGAAGGATGCTTGTACTCACAAATTATCACCTATTGTTAAAAAAATGAAAAACAAAACAAACAAAAAAGCAGAGAAAAGATGCAGAAAACTTACGCAGAATGCACGATCTGCGATGGGTAGGGGTGGGGTGGGGGGAAGGGAAGTTGGATATATGCCGAACTGAATTGGAAAATATGTATGAAATACACAAAGCACAATAAAATAAATTAAAAAAAAAAAAGAAAAGAAACATTATTTGCTTTATCCTAGGGCCTGTGACCTGGGCAGTCCCTATTTTTCTGGCCCAGTTAATGATACCAGGACTAATTTCCATTTTGTGGAGTAAGTTTTATATCCAGTAAGAAAATGTTTGGTAACTCTTGTAACAACCTACCGCTATTGAAGCAGTGGGCATATCTTCCAGCCATTCAGTACTGTAGCTCATGGGGTCACAGCTGGATAAGAATGATGATGACTTTTCTCCCTGTCTTGGTAGTAGAGATAGAAATTTGTGGCACTATCAAAGCTAGTCAGCAGGGATGAGGGCTACAGGTAGCTATCAGGTTGATATCCTCATACTCCAATTTTCCAGCTTGTGATGTCTTCAGCAACAAGTTTAACATTGAATGCTTTCTCAACCACAACACTATAGGCTATCAAAAGAAAGTCCATTTCAAGGTATGGGATACCTATTTTCAAGTTATTTGTCATTGGTGTCCCACAGCTCCCCAGACATTAGAATCTATTGACTTATTCTTAGTCACCCTCCAAAAACTGATAGTAATAGTTTGTTTTTAATAATTTTAATAGTTACTTTTTAATATAATACTTGCATTGGCATTCTTTATATTTAATATATAACTTCTCAGTTCAGTTTAGACATATTCCCATTTACCTTCCCCCATCCCACTCCAGCTTCTGCATTTTGCCATACATGTCCTGTATCTTTCTCTCAGTCTTTTTAAAGATTTCATTTATTTATTATTTGGGGCAGAATTTAACTTATATCCAGTCTGTTCTTTGGTCCATCCTTATGTTGTTGTGGTTCCCTCCCAATTGTCTTGTTCCAAAATATACCTATATAAATGTCATATATATATTATATATATATATATATTATTATATATATATATATATGTATATATATATGCTAGAATTATATCCTCTAGGAATAAACTATATGCTAACTCCTATATATGTTTAGGAATTGACATTTTTCCCTTTAATGTTATATTACTATAAAATATGAATATATAGCTTCCACCCATATACATTAATTACCATGTCTGAAAGTAAATGGTAAGTTAATTGTAGAGCTCACTGAGAGATTCACATTATAACATCACAGTTGCTTTCAGATAGAAAGAAATATAGCATCCAGCATATATAAACTACACAAAAAACAAAGAAGTAAGAAAATAAATGACTCACTCAAAAGATGGAGCAAAGAGCTGAATAGAGATGTCACCAATGAGGAAGTAAAGATGGCTGAGAAACATCTTAAAAAGTGTTAAACAACCTTAATAATTAAGGAAATACAAATTTAAAACATTATAAGGTATCATCTTACTCCCATAAGACTGGCTAAGATCAAGAAAACAAAATACACCAAATGCTGGAGAGGTTCTGGGGAAAGGGGTTACTCGTCCACTGCTGCTGGGAATGTAAACTTGTATAACCACTGTACAACATAGCAGTATGGAGAGCCCTTAAAAGACTCAAAATGAAGGCTGGGCATGGTGGCACATGCCTTTAATCCCAGAACTTGGGAGGCAGAGGCAGGTTGATCCTTGTGAGTTCATGGCCAGCCTGGTCTACAGAGTGAGCTCCTATCTCAAAAAAAAAAAAAAAGACTCAAAATGAGCCTACCACCTGACCCAGCCATACCACTCTTGGGTATATATCCACAAGACTCTTCCTACTGCACAGATACATGCACATTTATGTTTATTGCAGCTGTCTTCACAACAGCCAAGAGCTGAAACCAACCCATATAGTTGCTTTTAATCATGGATTTTAGATGATTCTCAGTAGTTTATAGTGAAAATTATGAGAATTCAAGTTAAGAAGTTTAATTTTCTGTATTGAAAATACAAGAATCTATTTTTCCCTCCATTCTCTCACTGCATTTTACAATAGAAAACGTATGTCTTTTGCCCATCACTTTGAAATGTGTATAAGTCCTTTGGAAAAAAAGAGGTTTTTGTGTGCTGGCCTTTCACCAGGCTTATTGTTGTCTCAGGAACCTTTGAATGTAAACACCAAATGAAACAGTTACCTATGAGCTTCATTTCCCTGTGAGCCATTTCATTCCCACCTGTGAACCTACTTTCTGCTATAAGGAGATTTTAAATTGTTTTTGCTGTTGCTTTTGGACAAGACTCTTCAGCTAATTCACATGGTCTATTTCCTGGTTTGATTTTGATTTTCCTATCTTGGTTTTCTTCCTATTAACTGAATTGTCCTGGGCAAGAAGCATTAGACTACATCAGACTTGCCATTTCCTGCTGAGTGTGGTTGCAATTTATCTGCCCCTTTCAGTCTTCATTAAAGGAAATTATACTTCTTTCTTTATGTCACTGTCAAAATAAAGCATGAAACAAGTCTGAATGTTGCAAGGTAAGAACTGTAAAATTCAGACATGAAAAACTATTTGGGCCTGGAGAGATGGCTCAGCAGTGAAGAGTGGCTAATGCTCTTGCAGGGGACCTGGATTTGGCTCTGAGCACTAACCACCTGAACTCCACATCTACGGGAATTCAATTCCTTCTATTGGCTGCAATGGGCACTTACCATCATATGGTACACATACATGCACGCAATCAAGGACACATATACACATGTAAAACCCTTCAAAAATGAGAAGTCAAACTAATAAAATGCAGAATTATATCCTTCAGCTTTTAAACTTTTCTTTATAATTAAAAATAATTTATATTTCTTGTTAAAATAGAAGTTTATACTCAAAGAAAACATGGAAGACAAATTTCTTGGTTTCCTTTGTATGTGCAGTCCATAGTAATTACTGGTTTGCATAACATAAAGGATGTTTTCTTTAAACGCCCTTGAAGTTACAATCAATAGTTGTATTTGCAGTTCTCAATCTGCTGTCTTCATTTGCACATGTAAAGGTGAAAACCTGTTCTGTGAAATAAAGCTTTAATAATTATTTTTAATTCAAGTGTCTGGATAAACAGTTATATATCTTCAGTTGTGCAGTTTTTTCTTAGATACCAGTTAAAATATTAAAAAAAATACATGTAGCCTTTATAAATGTCAATATTTCCACCTCTTAAAAGAACATATTATTTTTATTACTGTATTACATTTAGAAGAACCATGAAATATTCATAAAACGGTTGTTTTATCATTTTGCTATGCTTTTGTTATAAGACAATCTATAGAGGCCTAAGACAAAGTCCATTGAAATCTTAAGTAGAGTTTTAAAATCATTCTTAAGGCATATATTTTTTTCTTTAAAGAAGAGAAAGTTAAAAGTCTAGAATCTATTATCTGAGTATTTTTAATATCCGAACTTTATACTCTTGAGGCATCCTAAATAATTACGTGTTGAAGATCAGATTGGACAATACTGAAAAGACAATTTTCTTGGTATGGCAATAATACTGTAGACTGGCCTAAGACCTCAAGGTCAAAAAGTATTATCAATATGATTTCAAGAGAGTTTTTCTTAGAAAATCTTCTAAAATTATAGGAAGAGACAAATTGAATTAAACATCCTTTGCCTCCCTTGTTTGAAGAGTGGTATGCAGGGAATTTTCTTTGCACTTATTTCTTCTAGAATGTTCTTTAATGAATCAAATATGAGATGTAATAATTTTGGAAGACAGAGATTTCTACACTGCTATAGACCAAGTACGGTTTTTGCACATGATCATACTTCCTTAATCCTTATAGTATTGTAAAAATTACCCCATGGACTAGATGGATATGAATTAAAGATTGTCTGGTTGAGGTACTGAAAATAAAATCTTCTAGAAATCACCACAAGGTGCCTCTGATTTAGTTACTAAGGTTTTTAGGAATAGCTATTCCTAAAGTCATATTGGTTAAATTAATATATGAAGGTTAAATTGAGTTAAACTCCTATAGAGTTAGAACATCCTAAAATCATTTAAGTGATATTTGCCTTTAATCATGACTACATTCCTACAGATTTGCAAATATAATCCCAAGAGCATTTGAAAAATAGCAATCTATTTTACTGTGGAGTAACACAGAAGCTAACAAATCAGGTTGCATAATCAGATCTTTTACTTGGCAAAATGTTTCCATTTATTTTTTTCCCAGCTACTGTAAGATTTCCCAAAAGTTTATTTGATAGCATTTAAAACAATTAAAACCTTGAGTTTATGAATTTTCTATTTAAAAATTGTTTTATTATTTTCTTTGAGTATTAAATGTTTATTGTGAAGACACATCTTTAAAATTTGAATTTATTCATTTTTATTATGTTCAAGGTTGTTTTACCAGTATTTATGTGCATCACATGCATGCAATGCCCATGCAGGCCAAAAGAAGCCACTGGTTCTCCTGGAAATGGAGGTTTGGATGGTTGTTATTCAATGTGTGGGCGCTGGGAATGGAACCCTGGTCATCTGCAAGAGCAGCAGGTGCTCTTAACTGCTGCGCCATTTTCTCTGGCCCCTATGAAGACAAATTTTCAACTAAAATCTTGATTTATAATTTATGTTCAGGAATATGTATATTACATTTATTAAGAGAAGATAATTTATTTTAATTTTCTAAAAATAATTAGAATTTGTCTTACCAACAGGGAAAAAAACAAGTTAAATACACATGTATAAAATTCTATTCCCTAAATTAAGGTATTCTTTGGTAGCAAGTAATTTTTTTTTACTTACAATATTTGGGGGCTGGAGAGTTGGTTCAGTGGTAAAGAACAATGGCTGCTCTTACAGAAAACCGAGATTCAATTCCCAGTGCCCAAATGGTGGCTAACAACTGTCTGTAATTCCAGTTTCAGGTAATCTGACCCCTTCCTATGACCTCTGTGGATATTTCAAATCATGGATGCACTGACATGTAGCAATATACGCACACATGAAATAAAAATTATAAAATATTTTTTAAAAAGAAAAAAGTAAATAAAAATGAATCCAATGTCATTATTTTGTTACCAGTACTTTTAAGTCCTTAATTACTATTTCCTTATTCTGCTCCAAACTCAATGTTAAAAATCACTCTTGGCTGGGCATGGTGGCTGGCGCATGCCTTTAATCCTAGCACTTGGGAGGCAGAGACAGGCAGATCTTTGTGAGTTGAAGGCCAGCCTGGTCTACAGAGTGAGTTCCAGGACAGCTGGAGCTACAGGGAGACCCTGTCTAGAAAAGACCAAAAAGAAAAAAATAAATCACTCTTTGTCTCTACCACCTTCTAACCTGACTTCATTGCTTTTCAGATGGTTACTTGCTTTTATACATCATAGAGGTGCAACAAATGGTGAAATATTTATTTAGGATTAATTTTCTTCCATCACAGATGTGGCCTATAAAAATAATTTAGACAGACTAAATTTAGAGATATGCACTGTTAACACCAAAGGACCACTACTGAGATGGCTTACCTTGAATGGTGTGAGCCCCAAGTTTACAGACAGTTTTCATGTAGTTAACTTTGAAAACTTCTAAATAAGGGTTTTTAATTTTTACTGAAAAATAAACTTGCTTTATATATTTAAATATGTTACAGTTGGATATGGAAGAATAAAATGCCTTCTATTTTCTTATATAAACAAAATTTATTCATAAATAACAATGGCCATTTATTAGCAATAAGTAGTCACCATATATCCAAGGCCTATGCGTAGGTGAGCATGGTCACCACCTTGTGATGATATTTTATATAAAGGTGATGAAGGGAAGGTCCTCACTTGGAGGCATTAGTGTGTCAGAAATTGAGTGATAGGATAGGACATTGCAGAGCTTCATGGGAGTTAAACAAATGCTGCACAGAGCACTAGGCCAACAAGGAAAGCAGGGTAGCATTGGAAGCTCCTTCCTATTTCTGAGTGGAATGAGGGTAGATCTCTATATATATGCATATGTACAATACCATAACTACAAGAGCTTATTTTGCTTGCTGTTGATTATAAGCTTTATTGCACTGTGGCATGATAGATTGGAGTTATTTCAATATCTTTGGCATTTGTTGAAGTTTATTTTGTGTCCCAGAATGTGGTCAGTTTTTCAGAAACCAGCATTGCCCAGTGAGTAGAAAGGGTATTCTTTGGTTCTTGGGTAAAATATTCTGTATATGTCTGTTAGGGCCTTTTGCCATAAAATGTGATTTATTTCAGATGTCTCTGTGTTTATCCTTTGTCCAGTTGACCTGTTTGACCTATTAGAGATAGTGTGGTAGTGAAGTCACCTACTATTACTGAATTGATGATATTCTGTGGATAGCCCTGGAGTACTGTTTTAATGAAATTCAATATACCAGAGTTTGGTGCATAAATGTTCATGATTCCTGATTGATTGAATGAAGTGACCTTCTTTTTCTATTCTGATTAGTTTTAATTTGAAGTCTTTTTTTTCAGATATTAAAATTGCAACATCTGCTTACTTCTTACAGCCATTTGCTTAGAATATTTTTTCCATCCTTTAACAAAAAGGTAGTGCCTATTCTTGAAGGTGAGATGAGTTTTTTGAGGACAACAGAGAAGGATTTCCTTCCTTTTTCCATACTACTAGCTGACATGTTTCAAACAGGCCTAAACAAGCACAGCATGGAATAGTAAGAGGAAAACATTTTTTATTCTATTTGTTTTTCTGCTATGTCTTAGAGCTATACTTTTAAAGTTATATGTCTTTGGATACCTCTTTCAATAACAAATTCTCAGGTATTTAAAAAATACTCATTGAACCACAATTGGCTGTGTTGTTGTTGTTGTTGTTCAATAAGTTACTTTGTCACATCTACAAAGTTCTCATTAAATATCAGCAGTGAATAATGTCAACCATGCTGACAGTATGTGGCTATGGCAAATTCTAATCATATAAGGATATTAAAAGTAACATTCAGTTGCCAAGAGATTAACAACTAGGTCCAGTTTTCCTGAGGACTGGTTTTCATTAGTGGGTAAAGTAGACCATGAGAAATCTAAGCAACAACACTTCTCTTCATGCTGTTTGGGGAGCTCATGAGTCTGTTGGGCTTCTTTTACCAGTATTAGTGATTCAATGCCAGCCACATTGTAGAAAAGCCCACCACAGTCTGATGATGTCTGATGGGTACTGCATCATTGGTTGTTATGAACAACTTAGCGACAGTCTACTTCAGTCTCCTGTTCCCAAGCAATTACTTGTTGGTTGTTTGTGCAGCCTTGCCAAATGCTAGGTTTTATGAACCCCTGAGTCTTTTAATGTTCTTGTGAGTTTTGGGGGTCTCATAAAACTCCCACCTTTATCCAAAAGGAGACGTTTCAATCCAGAATAGATTACTATGCATCAATGCATGAAGTTAAGTACTAGGGCTGGAGAGGTGGTTCAACCATTGAGAAGACTTGCTGCTCCTGCAGAACCCTCTGGGTTCTCTTCACAGTGCCCCCATGTCAGTGACCTACAACTTTGTGCAACTCTAGTTCCAGGGTTCTGATACCTTCTGGCCTTGTTGGGAATATGCACACGTATGGTGCACATAAACTAATGCAGGCACACATTTATGCATAAATTAAAAATATTTTAAAAATCACTGAAATCAAACTTACTAATAATTTTTCCTCTTTTCCATGTAAGTTGAAAGACTACACATCATTTCTGTTATGCGTGTTTATTACTGTTCATGGATAGAAATTAATATTTTCTTTTCAATTAAAACTTTCAGTCAAATTACTATCTTTTTATTGTTTTGTTTTCTTGTTTGTTTCTGACAGGATCTCCCTAGTCCCAGCCTGCCTGGAGCTTTACTTATGTGCACCACGTTGGTTTCTTTCTCCCACAGGTCTTCGTGCCCCTGCCTCCTGAAGGCTGGAATTAAAATCATGCACCACCATGCTCAGCAGAAAAACTTTTAACTATTTTTTTTTATATAAAGTAATTTGAAAGTATGTGTCCAAAGAGAAAAACTACTGGAAATAGGATTCAAAGTTTAACAAATTTTGTGGAATATCAGTGAAAAATCATTGTGGAATAAAATAGTTTATATCAAATAAGCAACATCTCCCTCCATGTATTCAATTCTTTGCCTAAATTTCTTAAACAGGAATACAGTCTTGATTTTTTTTTTCATGTGAATGAGTGTATTGCCTGCATGTACCCAGGCACACCGTGACATGCAGTGCCAGCAGACATCAGAAGAAGTTATTGGCTTCCCTGGACTTGGAGCTGCAAAGGTTTCTTAGCCATTATGTGAGAGCCAGGAATTGAACCCAAGTACTCTGCAAGAGAAGCCAGTGCTCCTAAACACTGAACCCAAACCATCTCTCTTTCCCCTTGAATCAATTTCTTAATTAATGTATATAATTAAAGAATGTAAAAATTTCACTAGTTGCCATTTCAATATTTATTACTTCAGCAGATGTGTGGTGGTCTATTCACATGAGTGGAAAATTAACAAAGTGATATTACATTATTGTAGTAATGATAAATATCTATCCATATATATATATATATATATATATATATATATATATGGTGTTTATCAATATATATATATATATATATGGTGTTTACTGCTGTTTAATACTTTATATTTTATTTATTTTTATTACATATGAATATATATGAGTACTTTGCCTGCATACATGTAAGTGCACCAATGTGTGCCATGCCCACAGAAGCCAGAAGAGTGTGTCAGATTCCCTGTGACTGGAGTTATGGATGACTGGTATCCATCGTGTGGGTGCTGGGATCCAAACTTGGGTTCTCTGTAAGAGCAACCAGTGCTCTTAACTGCTGAGCCACCTCTGTAATACTTTAGTCCCAGCATTCCCTGACCTTTTATCACCACAAAGATTATGCTAGTGTGTACATTCACTGGTGGTTCATGAGGGAGCCAATCCCAAAGGAAAGAGAGAGGCTTTGCTGACCAGAGGTCACAGGGAGAGTGGTGAGATTAGCTGGTAGTTTTCCTCCTGGGGGGTGCATTACGTTAATGATATTAATTGTGTTGTTCCCTAGAATTAATCTATAAACTCGGAGATGCGCAAAGTGCTCTATGGCATACAAAGGTGACAGCTTGGCACCTAGACCCCTCCCAAGGCTGGATCTCCATGTTCCAGCAACATAGACCAGGATGTGTCCTCTGTCAGAGCCTCTGATCTAGGTGAGGAGNATGTGAGTCTGTATGAGATTTACCAGTATCCTGTTTAGAATTTTGGCATCTGTGTTCATGAGGGAGATGGGTCTATAATTCTCCTTTTTAGTTGGATCTTTGCCTGGTTTTGTTAATAGAGTGATGCTGGCTTCATAGAAGGAATTTGGGAGAATTCCCTCTGATTTTATACTTCTAAACAGTTTCAGTAATAATGGTTGTAGGTCTTTTTGAAATGTTTTATAGAATTCTGCTGTGAAACCGTCTGAGAAGATACTTTTCTACAGTGGAAACTTTTGTTTCCGATAGTTGCTTACCTTAGCTTGGATGATGGAAAATTTTTGTTTTCTATAACATCATCTTATTTTAAAAGAGAAAAAAACATCAAATCTATTATTTTTGATGATTTATATTAGTTTGGATTTAATTATAATAATATAATATAATTATAATTAATTATAATAATGTGACAATATAACATTAATTATAATAATAGATACTTCAGGAATTAATTTTTAAGTTTCAGCTTTTTCAAAGTCATATTAAAATACATAATTGTTCTGTCTTGTATTTGGTTTACAATGTACAGAGGAGTAAAATTTTGACAGAATTTTTGTCAAATTGAAATAAAAAAATAAGATTCTGCTTCATTTTGTTAAAAATGGTATATGTAGTATTTGATTTGAAGAATCTGAAGGCATAAAATGTGAGAAGTGTCAAATACTAACTGAGGTTTGGAGCTATATAGATCAATGCCAGGCTTTGTACACAAAACATCTCAACATACATACTTGTTTTTGAGAAGCTGGCATCTCATATTGTACAAACGTGGAAGGGCAATGGCAAATTCTCAAGGTCAGGAAGTAGCTACAGCGCTGGTAACATTATGTTTTTAAAATTATTATGTATATGATATCTATTTACTATATCACGTTCAAATGTGTCAATCTGGAAAGGAAACGAAGACGGAGCCTAGTAAAATGTGAGAAATACAAGTGAATGTCAGATCAACGTTGTGAAATTTATGTTGTTAGTTCTTGTCCCCAAATAATATCATTAAATTCCTATTTTAATAAGAAAAAGCTCATTTCAGCTCACTGTGGTGTCTCCAGGACACGACTCCTGGCTGCCACCGGCCTTTACTGACCTCCAGAGCTCGTGTCTATATTGATTTTTTCCATTATCCTTATGTTGGTTTCATGATCTTTCATAGAGTTCACACCAAGCATTGGTGAAAAATTGGTGGTAACAGCTTATAAAGAAAGATTATTTAGTTTATTGAACAAAATCATTCACATTTACTTATTTGTGAATATGAAAGACTGATTTTAAGGTGTAAGTCATTCAGCTGTGTCTGCTCCATGGTACAAGTTAAAAGAGCTATGGGAACCTTGGGTTGTTCAAAATTTGGACACAGATACTTGCAAAATGCACCAATTACCTAATTGTATGACATACTGAGTAACATCAATGTTATCTGCAAACAACTGTGTCATTATATTGTAGAATCCCTTAAAAATAAAAAAAAATCATTAAGAAAAAAAGAAGCAGGTTAACTAGCACTATCAGTGCAGGCATTGTTGAGGGACGAGAGCACATGGAAGCCTGCCCTTGAAGTAATGGGAGTTGATTCCATCCGACTCCAGTGTTCCCTAGCCAATGACTAGTACAGGGTTATGAACACCCCGATAAGTCCATCTGCTTCAAGTCAGGATAAAGTCAGAGGCAGAGCTCAGACTGCAGGGCTTCCCCATGAACAGAGATAAAAGCTGGATGGCACCGGAAGCTGCCTGGCTGCTCCTTCCCTCCCCAAGCTGCTCCCTTGCCAGCTGCCCTTTGGGAACACTTCCTTAACACATTGTGTACTTGTCTCCTCATCTTGGGATCTAGTCCCTAGTGAGCTTGACCTAAGACAGCAAGTAAATAAATAAGTAAATAAGTAATGAGGAGNGGTTGAGTCTTGTGGGTTACATGCCCAGGCAGTGGTATGGGCTGGGTTCGGGTGGCCCAAGTTCAGTCACAATTCTTCCAAGGGTTCTAGCAACGCTGCTTTCCATAGGGGCTGTTATGAGTTTACATTCCCACCCAGGCAGTGGATGGAGTGTTTCCTCTTCCCCCAACCTCTCCAGCACTTGGTATTAATTTGTTTTCTTCTTCTTGTCCTAGCCAGTCTTATTGGAGTAAGATATAATCTTAAGTGTTTGATTTGCATTTCCTTATATTAGTGATGTTGAACACTTTTTCTCAGTGTTGTCTCAGCCATCTCTATTCCGCACTTGTGATAGTCTCGGGTCAGTTTTGCTCCATCTATTGAGTGGGTTCATTGTTTCTTTTTTCCTTTGTTTTTTTTGTTTTTTTTTTTTGATAGCTTTATATACTCTGGAAATCATATGCTTTGTCCAGGATTTGTTGGGGCCATGAAGGTTTCCTCCCATCTCTGTGGGATTTCTCTTCACCTACCTGATTTGTTCTTTGATATACAGAAGCTTTTGAGTTTATATGAGGTCCCATTTGTCATTGTCAACCTTAATTCTTGGGCAGCTTGCTGTCTGATTTAGTGCAGTCTTTTCCTCACCTATGTATCTGTAGTTGCTTGCCAACTTTTTTCTCTATTGCCTTCAGAGTTTGGGTGTTCACGTTGAGGTCTTTGAGGAGGTTGATTTTTGTACAGGGCTAGAGAGGTAGGCATTTAATTTATTCTTTCTACAAGTGGGATACGAGTTTTTGCCACACCTTGCTAAGATGCATGTCTTTTGTCCATTGTGACTCTCTTGGCCCCCTTGTCAACTATAAGGATGGCTGAAATTGTATGTGCTCAATTGGCATCTTTGGTTTGTTCCATTGGTCAGCAGGTCTGTTTTTTGTGCATTACCAGGCGGTTTTTATGACTGTAGCCCTGTATAATTTGAAGTCTGGTATAAAGATCCGCCCCCTGTGTAGCTCTTTTTCACTCAGGGTTGTTTGGCTATGCGGGGTCTTTCGTTTTAATGTTTTTTTTTTAAGACTTTTTTTGTCCAAGCCTGTGAGAAACTCTTTGGGGATTGTTGTTGGTGATGCTTATAATCTATACAAGAGTTTCAGTAGATGGACAATTTTTACAATGTTAATTTGTTCTAAATCCATGAGCTGGGAGTTTTTCCATCTTCTGATGTCTTTCACATTTCTTTCTTTAAAGGTTTAAACTTTTGTTGTAGAATCTTTGGTGTTGCTTTGGTTAGGTTTGTCCTAGGTATTTTATTGTTTGTGAGGCTATTGTGATTGGGAAGGTCTCATTGAATTCTCTTTCTCGTTGCTTTATTGTTGTGTGTAAAGAAAGGCCATTGCTTTTTTATGTTAATTTGTTATCCTGCCACTTTGCTGCCAGCTGTTAATCATTTCTGGGTGAGGTTTTTACAGTCCTAAGTAAACAATCATATCCTCAGCAAATAGGGATCGTTTGACTTCCTCTTTTCCACATAGTACTCCTATTAATATCCTTTTCTTGCCTTATTGCTCTCAGCAAGTGTATTGAAGCACTTATATGAAGAGGAGTGGGGACAGGGGGCAGCCTTGCCGGTTCGTTACCTTTAAAGGAATGTTTCCGTCATTTCCCCATTTAGGATGATGTTGGCTGTCGTTGTTTTTTGTATTGGCTTTGTTTATATTGAGGAATGATTCCTCCAATCCAATTCCTTCCAGGACTTTAAGATGAAGGGATGCTGGATTTTTGTCAAAGGCTTTTCAGCATCAATTGAGATGATGTGTTGTTTTTGTCTTTGTTCTGTTTTAGTGTGTTGATGAGTTATTGATTTTAGATGTTTGAACCATCCCTGCATCCTGGTAGAATCAACTTGGTCATGATGGATGATCTTCTTGATGTGTCAGCTGTATATGGCGATTTACAGTTCCTGTTAGAATTTTGGCATCTGTGTGTCATGAGGGTAGAAGGGGTCTATAGTTTCTCTTTCTTTAGTTGGAATCTTTGCCTGGTTTTGTTAATAGAGTGATGCTGGCTTAATAGAAAGGAAAGTTTGGAGAGTTCCCTACTGATTTTCCTATACTTTTCAAACATTCAGTCAATCAATGGCTTGTAGGGCTTTTTTGAAATGTTTTATATAGAATTCTGCTGTCAAACCGTCTGGAGAAATACTTTTCTACAGTGGAAACTTTTGTTTCCGATAGTTGCTTACCTTAGCTTGGATGATGGAAAATTTTTGTTTTCAAACATCAATTTTTAAAAGAGAAAAAAACATCCCAATCTATTTAGTTTTTGATGATTTATATTAGTTTGGATTTAATTATAATAATATAAATATAATATAATTATTTATAAAATGTTGACCAATTATAACATTAATTATAATATGAGATACTTCAGGAATTAATTTTTAAGTTTCAGCTTTTTCAAAGTCATATTAAAATACATAATTGTTCTGTCTTGTATTTGGTTTACAATGTACAGAGGAGTAAAATTTTGACAGAATTTTTGTCAAATAGATGAAATAAAAAAAATAAGATTCTGTTCATTTGTGTTGAAAAATGGTATATGTAGTATTTGATTTGAGAATCTGAAGGCATAAAATGTGAGAAGTGTCAAAGAACTAACGAGGTTTGGAGCTATATAGATCATCCAGCTTTGTACACAAAACATCTCAACATAGCATACTTGTTTTTGAGAAGCTGCAGGCATCTCATATTGTACAAACGTGGAAGGGCATGGCAAATTCCTCAGGTCAGGAAGTAGTTACACAGCGCTGGTAAATTTATGTTTTTAAAATTATTATGTATATGATATCTATTTTACTTATCACGTTTCAAATGTGTCAATCTGGAAAGGGAAAACGGAAGAGGAGCCTATAAAATGTGAGAAATACACGTGAATGTCAGAATCACGTTAGCATGAAATTTATGTTTTCAGTTCTTGTCCCCAAAATATATCATTAAATTCCTATTTTAATAAGAAAAAGCTCACTTTCAGCTCACTGTGGTGGTCCTCAGGACACGACTCCTGGCTGCCACCGGCGCTTTCTACTGACCTCCAGGGAGGTCGTGTCTATATTGCATTTTTTCCATTTCCTTTTGTTGGTTTCATGATCTTTATTAGCGTTCACACCAAGCATTGGTGAAAAATGGTGGTGGTAACAGCTTATAAAGAAAGCTATTTAGTTTATTGAACAACATCATTCACATTACTTATTTGTGAATAACAAGACTGATTGTAAGGGTGTAAGTCATTCAATCTGTGGTCTGGGCTCCATGGTAAAGTTAAAAGAGCTATTGGAAACCTTGGGTTGTTCAAATTTGACCAGAGATTGCAATGCAACCAATTACCTAATTGTATGACATACTGAGTAACATCAATGTTATCTGCAAACAACTGTGTCATTATATTGTAGAATCCCTTAAAAATAAAAAAAATAAATTAAAAAAGAGCCTCTGCATTGAAAAATGTATACAGTTTTATTCAATGTAGAATGTGTATGGTGTTGGGCGGAGAATTAGACCAATCACTAGTTATTACCAGAGAAAATTAACCCAGATGCCAGATCCTGCAGGTTCTGAGATGTGCCATGTGCTAAGGTTTTGTATTTGTCAAGCTCTCAGCACAGGGTGAATTATTTTGTCATGTTGGTAATTTAAAGAGAGTTCAGTGTGTGTCACTACAAAGTCAGAGCAAGTCTTATCAAAATCAAAGGGAGTTGCATATAGTATGGGAAATGTTACTACCTTTGAACTTGACAAATAACATGAGGTTAGAAGAACTGAGGGAGCAGCTTGTTAACATCTGTGGTCTTCATTTGAGGCACATTTCTAGTATGAAAAACTCTTTAAGAAATATCCAGTGTCCTAGGCACCATTATTCCTGTCCTCTTCAATCTTCAAGACAGGGTAGCACAGAAGTGGTAACTAGTTGGTAAAGAAGGTTGCTAATGATATTGGGAACAAGCACGGATTATGAGTAGCACAGTGAATGGTCCAAAATGCTCTGATTAGTGCAGTTTATAAATGTGGACATATACTCTGTCATTGGTTCAGATTGATTTCATGTGTGTGTGTGTGTGTGTGTGTGTGTGTGTGTGTGTGTGTGTTGTGTTTCACGTGTACATTGATGTGTAGGGGGTCAGAAGTCTAATTGGATGCTGCTCTTGAGAGTGCCATCTGCTTTGTTTTAAGAGACAGGATAACAAACGGAATTTACAAATCACACTAGGCAACTTGGCCAGAGCATGGCAGGGAACCATTTTGCTTCTCCAGTACCCCATAAGCATGTGTTCCAGCTTTGTAAGATCTGGAGGTCAAACTTAGGTCTTCATGCTTGCAATGCAAGCCCCCTTACCAGCAAGTTCCTTTGCAGACCCAGGTTTGCATTTTCCTAAAGCATATTTAAAGGACTTCAAATCCAAGTTGCCATTTCTGTGGTTTACAAGACTTAGAATATGAATTAAATCCTTAAATTATCTGTCAGATGGTAAATAGATAATAGTGAGTTAAGTTTCATATGATTGTACACTGTAGTACAAGTCAGGAACTTGTAATTTGTCTTATCTTCTGTTTCCCCATCCAGTATTATATCTGTTGTATTGTAGTTATTCAAAATACTTGGGCTGTTTATTTTCTTTCCACAATAAAAAAAAATGAATCATTATATCTATGTGTTAGGATTGATATTTACCCTCAACCAACTGATTATCTAGTAGACTATGCCTAGAACCCACACTGGTTGAACAACTTGAGTCATAGTTCCCTATTAATCAGTTAAGAAGCTCTCTTGTAGACTTGTAGCAGTCACACGTAAATGCAGCTTCAAATTAAAAAAAGGCTCATTCATCTCCTTCAAAGTAGTGAGAATTTATATCTTAAATACTGGCTTTATCAATGCTATAACTGCACTTTTGTTAGAAGTGGTTCAATTGCTTAGTTATTGTTCAGATTTTATTTTGGTAGCTCCTAAGTGATTCTTCTATGGCTATCACCATAGCTAATGTGTTCTAGCTATAGAGACATGTTACATTGCTCATGGCAGATGATGGTTAGAGACCTGGGATGCAGCTGATAACTGACTCTGTCTTCAGCTCTGCTACTTAATAACTATGAGAATCTCAATGCATGGCATGATTCCCTTGCAAACTCTAGAATGGAGTTCCATCTAAAACTAATCTTGTACGTCAAGTGTTCTTTCATTTTAAAATTCTTTGCTTGATTAAAATTTATTGATTTCATGCAACTCTGGCAAGAGAGACTTCTGTGTTATTTTAAAAGTCATAAATACAATTTGTCTTGATCCCTGAGATAAGAAGAGTAGTAATTAGTTCCTTTGCTTTATATTAATTAGAATGTACAGTTTCATTGGTAAAGGTAGCATAAAGGGCTGCTAATTTAGTTTCTATTTTTCATAACTTTATGTATGAAAAAGCTACACAGTAATGAATGGTCAAATATTTCATTTTGATTTACATAATACTATAAGCAACTTTAAACATTTTAGTAATTGGGCTGGAGAGATGGCTAGCGGTTAAGAGCGCTGACTGCTCTTACAGAGGACCCGGGTTCGATCCCCAGCACCTACATGGTGGCCGAGAACCATCTGAAACTCCAATTCCAGAACTCCAGTTCCCAGGGAATCCGACACCCTCTTCTGACCTCCGCGGTATTGCAGAACACGGGTGCACAAACTTGCATGCAGACAGTACATTCATACACATACAGAAATAAATAAAAATTTAAAAAATTAAACATTTTAGTAATTAAAAATAAATATAGCCAGGTGTGGTGGCACATGCCTTTAATCCCAGCACTGGGGAAGCAGAGGCAAACAGATATCTGTGAGTTCAAGTCCAGCCTGATGTACAGAGTGAGCTCCAGTCAGCTGGGACTAAAGGGGGACCCTGTCTCAAATATACCAAAAAGAAGAATAAATATATTATATGAATATTGATTTAGTTAAATATTTATAATACTATTGTATTAATGGAGAGAGTTGTTGAGAGGTTAATTCAAGTATTAACTTTTATTGTGGTAATTTTAACAAGTAAAGAGACAGTTAATAATTAAAAGTAGAGAAACAGAGTTAATAATTAAAAATATACACTATTGCTTATGAAAACATTTAAACACTTTTTAATTGTAATGGGATTTCTATTGTAACACTGGCCAAGAAATCACCTTTGAATACTTCTTAAAAAAGAACAAAATAGGGGCTGAAGAGATAGCCTAGAGGTTAAGAGCACCGACTGCTCTTGCAGAGGACCCAGGTTCGATCCCCAGCACCCACATGGCGGCTAAGAACCGTCTGTAACTCCAATTCCAGGAGAACTCCAGTTCCAGGGGAATCCGACACCCTCTTCTGACCTCCACGGCAGTGCCCGACACTGGTGCACAAACCTACATGCAGACAGTACATTCATACACAAACAAAAATAAATAAAATTTAAAAAAAGAACAAAATCAATATCTCACAGGTTTTATTAGTAAAAATATTTAATAAAAATACATTGATTTTGTTTGTTAATATGTAATTTTTGATATACTTTCTTTTATTTCATTTTTTAACAATAAGTGATAAGTTATGAGTACAAGCATCCTTCTTGTAAAACCAATTTGCAAGCAGTTGTGCCCAAACCCACACAGCCCAAGGATCCCACCATCCAGCTGGGGGGGGGGGGGCTTGTATGTACAATCAAGTTGTTCAAATAAGTGTCCAGACTATATTGCTGTAGTTTCACCATTCACCCCAATCGCAGCCCTTGCATTCTACCACACCCCCTCTTCCGCTGATTGTTCCCTAGGCTTAGAAAAGGGGCACAGGTGGATGAGAAGCAAAACAGTCTACTTTCTCTGGAGATGTCGTTTTGGACTCTGATCAGTTCTGGCTGTTTCCTTTTATGGGCTGACAGTTTGTCCAGGAATAACCTTTCAATCCTACTAATGAAGCACAAGCAATTAGATATATATGTATTTAAACAGTACTAATTATTATGATAGGTTACTTTGGTGTAGACACAAATGTTTGGATGGTATGCTAATCCATGAATTACATTTTTTCTGTAAAAGATGACAAGGTCTTACTGTGGCTTATATTTTTATGTGTACATTTGTGGAATATGGATAGTTTTGAATTTGGTTTATAGAATACTTTATATTATTTTTAAATTCTTCTTCAGAGAGTATTTACCAATGCTCACACTGCTAGGAATTATCTTCAGCCTATGAGAGATTCTGTGAGCAATAATGGACCTATCTCAGATGTCCACACTCACTGGTACTCACCTTGCTGGTGTTTACACAGGTGAGGCTGAAGTCTTGATTTACCCTCTCAATGCCACTTCCCAGTGAGGCTTCCCCAGTGCTTGTCTTCCTGCTGCATGGTCCCTTCTCAGTCCTGACCAGTGCATCTCTTCCTACATTTTCAACATGAGTTTCTTTTAATTGAATTTTAGCAATTTCTATAGACTATATTTTGATCATATTTAGATCCCCTTCCCTATCCACACGTTCTCTTATTGCTTGCTACACAATTTAATATACTCTATTAAATGAGCAAGAATGAGTGAGCAAGAGACAGAGAGACAGAGAGAGAGAGAGAAAATGTAATTTGTGTCCTCAAATGTCTGTCAGTGAGGGTCCATCCACTAGAGCCTGGGTAACCTACCAAGAGTCCCATGCTTGGTCCCAATGCCCCTCCCAGGAGCCATTTGTTGCAAAAATTTCCCTGGATTGGTTTAGGCTTTCTTACCCATTTCCCTTTGGGATTTTGTCTCATTTGCCCTTGCATGGGACTTGTCATCAGCTTTCTTTTTTTTTTTTTTTTTTTTTTTTTTTTTTTTTTTTTTTTGATGTTTTCTTTATCTTCTATTTTCTAACTTGTCCATCTCAGGAGATAATTATTAGATAATTGTCATATATTTGTGCAAGAATTCTCCCTAATTCAACTTCCATAATAACATGTGTTTATAATATTTTATTTTTAATTTAAATTTATGTGTGTGAGTGTATTGCCTGCATGATTATATTATTGCACCCATGTCTTGCAATGCCTGGAGAGGTCAGAAGAGGGAATCAGATGCTCTGGAACTAGAGAAACAGACAGTGGTTAGCCACCATGTGGGTGCGGGGAACAGAACCCAGGTTCTCTGCAAGAGCAGCCAGTACTTTAACTGTTGAGCGTTTCTGCATTTTGCCTAATTTGGCATCCTTTGGAAGAGTAGTTATTGATATCAGTTGGTTTATTTATTTTATCTGTTCATTGAACAAAGTATTCTCTGTTCTCTGCAGACATTCTTTTGCAAAGATTTAGAAACTTGGAGGCTTAAAATATTAGGTTATTAGCTTACCTTTCTAAGTTGACAAGAAATAATTTTCCTGAGGATGTTTAAGTTTATAAAAATTGTGAGCTAGCTATGTGTCTTGAATATAGATTTAGTTTAAACATGAAAAGAAAACAAAAGAGAACAAAGCACATTTAATTATTATGTTTCCAGAAACACTATCACAGATTGCATTATTCTAAGAAGGCAATTTTCTTAGTTCCAGTTATGTGTTTGAAATTCAACAAATTGAAAATACTTGAAAATTAAACACATTCAGTTCATTGAGTTTAAGGATGGAATACTTGGTATATTAGATATAGAATTTACTCTATGTACCACACACTTGCAAAAACCCAAAAAACCTTAGGAACCAATGCTAAATTTATTTATCTCAGAATTTCTTTACTTTAGGATTATAAATTGGACTTTTACTGTCACTTTAATGCAGAAAGGGTTCATTTGTGTCTATATTATAAATCAAGATGTGATTTAAACATAATCTTGTTAAAGGTAATTCTTTTTTAAAATCTGAGATAGGCTAGACTAGAACCACAAGTTAATAGGAGTCATATGTTAGAAATAGAAGCTTTGCTACTTACAGCACAAGCACACTTTCCTGTCAGTTTTCACAGACAGGGTATTTTTGGGTCAGGTCCTAAGCGTGCTAAAGAAAAGTCTCTACTTAATATTGTGAAAGGCAGATATTCTAATTTTCCAAAAAGAAGCTGTGAAAATGGAGATCTTAGCCTGAAGGAATAAGATATAAGATGCTTGGATATCAAAGGAAGCCCATTTTGAAAAGAAAATAAAGTAGTGAGAATATGAAATTGTACAAACCTTCAAACTGACTGAACATAAAGGGGTGTCATAGCTCCAGTACTTTTCCTCTTCCTCACAACTTACAAAAGGAACTTTCAACTGATCAAATGTAAAAAGATGACAACAGGCAATTTATATTGTTCACATCTACTATTTAATGACTCCTTCAAGGAATGAAAGCTAATTTCGCTCGTCTTTGAGTAGACCACAGGCACTTGTCACACGTTGCTTATAGCTTTGTGAGGCTACCTCTCTGAAATGTAAAGACAGATATCAACTGTGAAACTAAAGGCAAAAATCGTAAGAAGGTATATACAGGTTGTGATGATCAATGTGAGATAGTCAAAGCTATACTTTAAGGCTCTATACTAAGATGAGCAATGCATAATCAAGTGGGAAAATTATTTTAAAATTAGTGACTACATTAGGAATTCATCTGCCTAGAAAAGCAAGCAAGTTTTATTTGTAAATTTTGTAAAAAGGACAGGTTAATTCAACCTCAAACTTCACAGAAACACAGGTCAGCTGGAGGTGGTGGTGCAGGCCTGTCACAGTCCTGAGAGAAAAGGCGGAAGGACTAAAAGTTGCAGGTCAGCCACGTTAACATCGTGAGATTTTAGCTCAAGAAACCAGTGCTGGGGATGAAGCTCTATGTTAGAGGGCTTGCACAACTCTGCATTTGGTTAGATTCCCAGCACTGGTGGGGGTGGAGATGAGAAAGGGAGAGGTAGAGACAGAGATACAGAGACACAGAGACACAGAGAAACAGAGAAACATCAATTTTGGTTTGTTCTTAATTCTATTTTTTTTAAAGAATGAAATTCTATATATATATATATATATATATATAATGTATGTATGCATTATCCCTGCCTGTATGTAAATGCAGCTATGTCAGGAGGTACCTGCAGAGAACAAGATGGCGTCTGATCCCTGGAACTGGAGTTATAGGCCATTACTGTCTGATATGTGGGTGGTGGGATTTGAACCTGGGTCTTCTGCAAGATGGGCCAGTTCTCTTAATCACTGAGCCATCTCTCCAGCCTTCATTCTTAATTCTTGTATGGATAAGCTATTTTCTAAAATGTATTTTCAAAAAGCTTCAACAATTCAAGGACGTTAATGCAGTTATGAGTACTTCTACTGAGACTCCTTGTGGTGCCAGCTTCAACACTTTGCTTCTTCCTGGGGTGTGAGAACTAGAGAGGCTTATTCCATTTTGAAGTATGTCTCTCTGAAGAACTGTCATCTGTGGCCTGGAGAGATGCCTCAGTGGTTAAGAGCACTGACTGCTCTTGCAGAGGGCTCACATTCAATTACCCATCACCCACATGTGCCTAACAACAGTCCATAGCTCTAGGTCCACGGGATCTGACAGCCTCTTCTGACCCCCACATGTGCTGCATGACACAGATGAATGCCCTTACACATATGCAGCTAATACACTCATGCACATAAACCAAAAGTGATAAACTGCTTTAAAAATTAAAAAGGTATCACCAGAGCCTTAGTTCAGCAGCTTGTCCTTTCTTGAGGAGCTTTCAGACTAGATTTATCATGCTACAAAGCACTTTGCCTTATTTTTCTCTTGGATCATGAAATAATAGCATTCTTTATTTATATAACCTAATTTCAAACAGAAATTAAATTCCCATAGACATTGCAGTAACTTTGATTAATCTTTTCTGCTTTTATTTTTACTGATTTTTTTAATTGTACTTTTAATTACGTTTTTGTGATTTTCATATTATATTGTTTGACAGTATTTATATTCCTCCCCTATTCCCCCTATTCGTATCCCTCCAAGTTAATGCGCTCATGTGTGTGTGTGTGTGTGTGTGTGTAATATGGGCTATCAAATCTGATTTGTGCCCCCAAATGTCCTTCAGTATGGGTCCATCCACTGTGCCCACCGAAAGTCCCATGCCTGTAAAACTTTCCTTTCTTTACCACTCATAGCAAACATCAATTGCTGACATTTCCTTAGGTTGGGGGGGGGGATTTCTGACCCAATTCCGGCTATCTGTGCTTGGATTTTGTGTGGTTTGAGCTTGCATAGGACTTGAGCACAGTTGCTGTGAGTTCATATGAGTAACAGACCAGCTTTCTGGAAACTGCTTCCTTGTGGTCATCTACCCCTTTGCTCTTACAATCTTTCTGCCTCTTCCTCTACAATGAATGACGGAACCTTGGGAGGCAGAGTTTTAAATTAAGTGTCATACTCAGGGTAAGGTATATGAGGCCTCTTGTTCTCTGCACATCAGCCAGTTGAGGCTGTGTTAATCACCATCTGCTACTTGAGGAAAATTCTCTGTTGAGGGTTGAGAGACACATTAGTCCCGTGTGTCAAAGTAACGCTGAAGATGTACCATCCATGGCTAAGTGCCTTAGATACACGTATTCTCTGCCCTTGACCAGTTCTAGGACTCTGTAATAATCCCTATCTGTCACAAAAAGAGCTTCTTAGATGAACACTTGTGTGTAAATATGAAAATGAATATTCAGAAAAAATTGTGTTGGTCTAGGGGATATGGCAAAATTAGTTATTTTTTTCTAATTTTTAGGAAAAGTGAACCAGAAACTGCTTATACTAAGTAAAGTAACAGGCCCAGAAAAACAAGTGACATAGGTTCTTCCCCATTTATGGATCTTGGCTCTGAATCCATGCGTGTGAATCTATATTCTGATGTAACTACAGGAGCCAGGAAATGTAAAAGATTCATGGAGACAAAGGAAAAAGAAGGAGCTCAAGGGAGGCGATAGTAGGAGACAGATGTTTTAAGGGAGAAGTGGGGACGAGGGGAAGTATTTCACTTAGGAAGAGAGTAGTGAGGGCTATACAGGAAGAGTGAGAGGAGTAATGTATAATGCTTAGATGGCAGGAAAAACCAGAGGAAAATGTATTAGTTCAAAATCCTTCTGAAAAATACACATACAATAAACACATCAGTGCATCTGTAGAGTTGAAGACTATATAACAGAAACTACAGTGCCCAGCAAGAGAAACCTCCCCTTGACGAGTTGGTCAGGATAATCCAATAGACTCCCAAATTAACATGGGATTTTGCCACAGACCTTGACTGCCTTCAAGAAGTTGAAGATAAGAGCATATTGCTGAAGACCGGTCAAGGTTCAGGCACAGGACTTGGAGCAGTAACTGAGCTGGAACTGGCTTGGAAGCCCCCTCCCTGAAGACTAGCTCTCATATGGGAGGGCACGATGCAAGCTGCCAGGGGAGAAAACCAATGAAAAGCCTCATAAACAATGATTGGACCTGCAAATTATCACTACCAGAGCATTAGTAACACTTTTATCTTGTGGCTAATCGTCAATCGTCTAAACAGAATTAAAGCTCACTCAATGGGAAGGAACTCAAGTGCAGTACTATGAACATAGCAAATACAATGGCTAGAGAGTTTCTAGATCCTACAGGAAAATCTGCTTTCACAGGTTTCTTTAAAAGCAATTAAAAAATGTTTGTATCTATTTTGAGAAAAAATTTCTCAATATTTTAATAACCCTTGATATACTTTTTATCTTGGCTTTTTCTTGAGTATCTCTGAATTGTTTGTGCAAAATCAACATTTCATTTTATTCAAAGAATCTTTAATTTATAAATGCAATCAGACACAGTTTAATCAGCCACAGTTTGTGTCATTAATTAAGCATTTTAACAATGGTATACAACATTTTCCTTTCCTCACTCTTTAAGTTTAGTGCCTTATTCATGACCTTTCCTCTGGAAGTGATTTGCTTGTGTGACTATATAATTTTACCTATTATATTTCATAATTCTTGTTTTAAACCAACTGGCTTTGTTCTTGTAATCCATACCCATTATTAAAATTCACAGGCTTCATTTTAGAAAAGATGGTTCTTTTTGATTTTATTAAACTTCTAAAAGTGGACATTTGTATGATCTCCTTGTTTTAGACTACAAGGAAAGGGAAATAATATAGTTCACTTTAATGGTGGCTTCATTTATTGGTCCTCACTTGAACTTTTCCATTAATATTCTCACTAAGTAATCTCATATACCTCCCTTAATTCAGGTACAAGAGACAGGCTGAGAGACCTTGAATTTCTAGTTCCAAACTAGAAGTTGTCTAGAACTACACACACACACACACACATACACACACACACACACACACCACATATATGTGTGTGTGTATGCATATATATTACATCATTCTACAATGATGTTTCTTGAGATACTTTAACTGTTTTTCATGATTCATTTTTGCATATTCTAACTAGGCCCTCCAGTGCATTCAGCTGTATTAAATGAAGTTAGTGATTGAATCCTGATCCTTACACCTCTCTCTTCCATATTTCACCTTTGCCCTATTATCATTCTTACGAGTTTTTCATTTCCCATTTCTTGAGCTAAACGCTGTCATCCTGTCAAGTTCAAAGTACTTCCATTGCCCCTGCTGACATCAGAGAGCATCTGCCCCTCACCAGGAGGACTATACATGAACTCCCCTATCTATTCTTTGTTTGAACCAACCTTCTTCACATCCAATATTTTATATCTTTTTTAGAAAAAATGGTTTAAATCAATACAACCCCTCCCTACGAGAGATCATTTCACCGCAGAAACACCTACTGAGGTCAGTTCTTATGAACTTTCTTCATGGATCTGAAGATCTCACAACAACAGGGGAGAATGAAATAATGGATTAGAAAAACTCAGGGGTAGAGCTCACAGATGCCATTAAGTTCCATTTTCTTTGCTTGCTTGGCATTTGTCCCTTTGATTGGTAACTCTGTCGAGTTAAACTCTGATTGAGTGTTGTACTTATAAAAGGCTGCATAACCCTATCCTTCTGGCCACATTCCTCCCAAGTTGGGTGTCAGCCTGGCGTCACGATTAAATTAAACCCTCCTTTAAAACTCAGAAAAAGAAAAAAAAAAGAAAGATGGTTTACAAATACTACATATCATACTTTCACTTTAGCAATAACCAGTGTTATCCTGTCATTTTTAAATACTTCTTAGCATTTAATGAGGATACCATGTCCCTGTAAGATTTTATATTTACTCAACTCCTGAAGTTCATCCTCTACTCCTCCCTCATCCAAATCGAGCTGGGCCTCAGACTCTTGGGTTGTACATTAATTTTTTACTACAAAAATTGTTTTCTTATTTAAGCATTAAAATAAGAAACTCCTTCTTTCTGGAACCCTTTTTATCTACGGCTCCAGAGACTTGTGGATAAGTTTGCTTCATGTTTTATGCATTAACCAGGCTCACCCTTCCTTTGTTATTTTGTCCAGAAAATATTGGGTGCTTTGGTGTGTGATTTGAGTACATGAGCATCTAGTGCATGAATGAATATTGTTCTGATTCTTCAACATTTTTCTACTGTATTTCCAGGTCTATCATCTATTTTTGGGACAAAATATTCCTTAACACAATCTTACCCATGTTCTTCACTTTGATTTAATTAGTTTTATTCCTTTGATCTTTCTATTTAGTCAGCTATGCATGATAAGTATAAATAATTGAAATGGTTTTCAGCAAGGAAATTTTCACTCCTTAGAAGTCAAATCTAATCTCTGAAAAATTACTTGCCAAATGACCCTGTCCCCTGCCAGCCTTGGACACATGTGAGCTCCAATTCGCCTATCTCAGATCTCTGGACTAGCTTCCTAGCACAGTCTAGAGAAACACTCTAGCATATATCGCTAAGTCCATCTTCAGATACTACCTTAACCACCCATTTCCCCCTGGCTCCATACCCGCTGCCACACAGACCTGCCCAGCCAGGAACCTGGTCAGTCAGATCTCTCCTACTTAATCTGCCTCTCTGTTCTATTCCTCCTGTCCACTCCCACCCTGTCCCCTGCCAACACTGGACCCAAGAAGGACCAGATGTATACAACCATACATGGTAAGTATGTAACAAGATAGTAATCTAGTCAAGCATTTGTACCAGTCGTCATTCACTGCAAATTCATCCACTGGTCTAGTCAGCTCATTTAAGTAGCCTAAGTAAGACCTATTACCCTCACCCAGTAGCAGTCAGTCACCAAATAGTTCCAAGACTGGGGCTAGGCTGCTCCCCATTTCTTTTTTATAATTTTTTAAATTTATTATTTTTGTATGTGTATGAATGTACTGTCTGCATGTAGGCTTGTGCACTCGTGTCGTGCAATGCCGTGGAGGTCAGAAGAGGGTCTCGGATTCCCCTGGAACTGGAGTTCTCCTGGAATTGGCGTTACAGATGGTTCTTAGCCGCCATGTGGGTGCTGGAGATTGAACCCGGGGCCTCTGCAAGAACATCAGTGCTTTTAAGCGCTAGGCTATCTCTCCAGCCCCTCCCCATTTCTTTTGATCCACTCTGGAACCTTGTCTGATAGAGCTGGCATGAGTCCTGTGCTCAGCCACCATTGCCACAAGTTCACATGAACAATATTCCATGGGTCTGAGAGCATTTTTCCCCATATTCATGAACCAGCTCTTCTCTTAACTATCTTCCCTTCCTTCTCTTCCGCAACAGTCCTTGAGCTGCGGGTGGGAAAGATTAATACAGGAGTCCTATCCAAGGACACACACTCTGCTATCCCTTGTTCTTTAAAAGTTGGCCAGCTATGGCCTCTGTGTGCATCGCACACTATTTAAGAGAGCTTCACTGGTCAGAGTTGAGGGATGTGCTAGTTTCCCTCTATGGTTCACAGTCAGTGGGACACTGTATCCCATGAGCCTTAGGTGTAGAGGTTCAACTGTAGTTGTGTCACCTGACTGGGCATCTCTCAGATATATATTCTCTGTGTCTGACAAGTTGTGAGATTTTGCATTAGCTCCATATGTTGCAGAAAGAAGCTTCTTTGATGAGTCATGTATGGTATGCCTGTTTGTAAATACAGGAATCTGTATTTAGTATATAAGATATCTCATTTATCTAGGGATATGACAAAGATAGTGTTTTCTCTGGGATCTACGACCTCTCCAGCCATGTGCACTTAGCTGTATTTACAGTGCTACTCTTTTAGGATGTGTCCCAGAACTTAGCAAATATCTCAAAATATCAGAGCAACCCAAAGGTTGTGAATATCATCAGTAAACTACTTGCTAATTTGGGAGGTCAAGCAAAATCTATATTTGGTGAAGCCCTTGCTTAAGGAAAAGCAGCCTTGATCACTTAATGGATGTCACAGTAATATAAACCAGTGTAGCTCTGACCTTCTGATCCAGAGAGCTGCAATGCTTTGAAGATAATAATCCCTACACTTCTGAACCAAATGCAGCTGATGTGTTTTACAATGGTTTGCCATTAAGATATTCATTCAGATAATGTTTTTCTACTAGGAATTACAAACTTTAAACAGCTTTTCAACATTAAAAGCAAACATAAGGGTGTTAATTTTTATATGTTTCTTTACTAATCTTGTGGGTTTCTCCTTTGAATTATTGGGCAGGGAAGATGAGTATGGATAGCCTACTGAGTGAAATGAAGCTCACTTATGTTGATCCAACTTGAGTTGGACATATGGTTACTAAAGCACTTTGTCTTTTTAAAATATTTTATTTGAAAATGATCTATTTCTTTACAACCATTGGAACACCAGTGCTCCAGTATGCTCTGGATAGAAACTGGAACCCATGGCAGAGAAATAGCATCTTACAGGGTGAATCCTCATTTAGATTGTGGTTAAATCTCACACTGTGCTGAATGGTGACTTTTTAAATGCTGCCATAGAGTTGGATAACATAGCTCTGTTAATGTCCAGTATTTCAAATAAATTTTCATATCATTTCCACATAGAAGAAATCAGTTAGTACTTTCCTTTTTATATTTGTAAAAAATTACCTTTTCTATTAGAAAATAACCCTCTCTGCTTTCTGCTTGTCATATTTTGTCCTTTAATCTTCTTGAATTTAAAGATACTCATTTTTCACCAGTATCACTGAGGTCATCATTCATAGCATTATTGTGGACACTTTAATTGGTAGGTTTAGTTCAACATGTAACCCATATGGTAACTAGGGAAATAACTGTTAAAGCTATGGTATATTACTTGGCTGTGGGTTGCTTATTTAAATATTAAACTTTCACTCTAGTGAACTCATCAGAAGACTGGAAGATGGGATTCCCTTTGGTATTAGATATACTTTAGAAAATGCAAAAACAAAATTGCAGTTAGAGTTTATCTTGTATACATCTCTGTATTCTGATGATTTAAAATTGTTTGGTATTAATTACATGAACTAATATGGATTGTAAAAACATGAGAACCATGTTATCATTTTGGATCTGTTGGTTGTTTTGTTCTACCTAAATATAGTAACCATGTGTCTACTTCTTCTTTCTATCTTCCTTCCCATGCAAAAATAGAGAGCTGATAAAATCTGTGGATAAATCATCATGACATATTCTTATATTTGAACTTGCTGAACAGTTTTTTTATTCATGTGTATTCTTCAAGTTTCTGGGATTTGCTGGACTTTACTCAAATGATCAATTTCTTTTAGACTCTGATTGTATGTAACCTAGTTATAGTCTAATATTGCAAATCTTACCATAACTGGGTAAAATTGCTCCTATGAAAATGTGTCCTGTTCTATTAGGCTTGTCAGTTCCACAAATAGTAAAAAATACAGTCTTCATTCTCAGGAAGACTTGGAATCATTTCTAAGTCAGAAATGTTCTGTGCTTTGATTTTTTTATGCTAAAAAATACTAAAAATACTAAAGAAAAATGATGCTATAATGCTATAAGAATGTGAAGGAGTATCCTTCAAGATACAGGCATAGGGGGCTTTCTTTTATTTTTCAGTTTGAAATTTTGTATCATTTACAAATAGTGATAAATTGACCACTTCTTTTCAGTTCTCCTTTAATTTTCTTCTCTTGTCTTATAGCTCTTGCAAGAGTCTCAAGTTCTATATTGAAAAGGAGTGGAGATACTGGACAGCCCTGTCTGGTTTCTCATTTTAATAGGGATACTTCCAGGGTTTTTTTTCCATTTAGAATGATGTTGGCTATGGGCTTGTTATATACAGCTTTAATTATATCGAGGTATATTTCCTCCAGGGTAATTCCTTCTAGGGCTTTTAAGATGACTACAGTTGCACTTTGTCAAAGGTGTTTTCTCATCTCCTGAGATGACCATGTGATTTTTGTCTTTAAGTTCCTTTGTATGTTTTATTCCATTTATAGATTTATGTATTTTGAACCATCCCAGCATCTGTGCAATAAAGCTGACTTGAATGCCATGGATGATCTTTGTGATGTGTGTCTCTATGCAATTTGTGAATATTTTGTTGAGTATATTTGCATCTATGTTAATTTTGGATAAGGACCTGTTGTCTTCTTTTGGTTGTGTCTTTATATGGTTTTGGTACTAGAGTGATACTGCTTTCACAGAAGGAGTTTGGGAGTTCTCTGTTTTTATCTTTTTGAATAATTTAAGCATGATTGTTGTAGATCTTTTTGAATGTCTGGTATAATTCTTCTGTGAATACACTTGGAACTGAGCTTTTTTTTAGTCAGGTGGTTTTGTATTAATATTTCCATTTCCATATTTGTTTTGTGTCTGTTTATGCTGATCTGTTCTTGGTTTAAATTTAATGGTGCTCATGACTTTAGAAATTCATCCATTTGTTTTATACTTTCAACATTAATGCAGTTTTGATTTTTAAAATATTCCCTGATAATGTTCTGGATTTTTGTTGTATGTTGTGCTGTTTCCTCTTTTGTCTATGATTTTGTTAATTTTCATTTGTTCTTTGTTTCTTTTTGTTAACTGGGCTAAGAATTTGCTTATCTTGTCTAATGTTTCAAAGAATCAGGTCTTAGATTCATTTATTTTTGTATTATTTTCTTTGTTTCTATTTCACTAATTTCTGATTTGATTTTTATTATTTATTCTCATTTGCTAGGTTTGGGGTTGATTTGTCCTTGCCTTTCCACAGTCTTGAGTTGTACTATTAAGTACTCTTTTTGATTTTTTTTTTCAGAGTGAATTATTTTATTTATTTATTTATTTATTTATTTATTTTTCTTATATTTTTTAGTTTATTTGTTTTTCACATATATTTATTTTTGTTTTTTTAACAAATCTAGACCCGTGTTCCCACCCATTCCCCCACCCCATCAGAGCTCATGCATTCTGCCAAACATGCTTTTCATTTCTTTCTCAGTCTTTCTCAATATTCTCCATGAGGAAGTTGACTGTTTTGAGCAGAAGTTCAGTGTTTCAGTCAGTTATTTGATGCAGTCCTTTCTGTTGTTTTTGTTGTTGTTGTTGTTGTTGTTGTTGTTGTTGTTGTTTCCAATATGCATTATGCCCAACTGCTTTGACAAAGGCTCAAGGGGCCGTGCACAAGAAATACTTACAACTAGGTAATTGGCACTAGCATCCACAGATGAGGGATACCATTCATCGTTTGTTTTTCTGTGACTGTGTTACTTCACTCAGCATGATGTCCTATAGCTCCAGCCATTTTCCTGCAAAGCTCGTGATGTCATCTTTCTTTACTGCTGCATAGAGCTCCATTGTGTAGATGTACCACATTTTCTCTATCCACTCGTCAGTTGAGGGGCATTTGGGTTGGTTCCAGCTCCTTGCTATCGTGAAGAGAGCTGCAATAAACATGGCCGTGCATGTATCTCTGCGGTGGGGTGAGTCTTGAGGGTACATGCCCAGGAGTGGTATGGCTGGGTGGGGTGGCAAGTTCATTCCAAGTCTTCCAAGGGCTCTCCACACTGCTTTCCATAGTGGCTGTACGAGTTTACATTCCCACCAGCAGTGGATGAGTGTTCCCCTTTCTTCACAACCTCTCCAGCACTTGGTATCATTTGTTTTCTTGCTCCTAGCCAGTCTTATTGGAATAAGATGATATCTTAAAGTGGTTTTGATTTGCATTTCCTTAATGATTAGTAATGTTGAACACTTCTTGAGGTGTTTCTCAGCCATCTCTAATTCCTCACTTGCGAAGTCTCTGTTCAGTTCTTTGCTCTAGCTATTGAGTGGGTCATTAGTTTTCTTTCTTCTTTGTTTTTTGAGTAGTTTATATATTCTGGAAGTCAATGCTTTTGCTAGGTTTGGGGTTGATTTGTCCTTGCCTTTCCAGAGTCTTGAGTTGTACTATTAAGTACTATTTTTGATTTTTAAAGTAGGTTCTCCTTGCTCTAAATTTCCCTATTAGGAATGATTTCAACATGGCCTAGAAATTTTGGTTCTTTTTTTTTTTTTTTGTGTGTGTGTGTGTGTGTGTGTGTGTATTTTATCTCATTTTCATTTACTTCCAGGAATACTCTTATTTCTTAGTTTCTACTTTGATCCTTTCATCACTCAGAAATGCATTGTTTCTTCTCCATGAGTTCTTGTAATTACTAGACTTCTTTTGCTGTTGAATGTAGATTTATTATAGTTTGGTCTGATGGAATGGATGGAATTATTTCAGTTTTCTTGTAGTTGTTGAGAGTTGTTTTGTGTCTCAGAATGCCATTGATTTTATAAAATACTTTTATGGGCTGCTGAGTGGAAAGTGTATACTTTGTTGTTTGAGTAGAATATTCTGTATATATCCATTGGGTCCATTTCCATATGATGCCAGTAATTCAGATGTCTCTGTGTTTATTCTTTGTCTAGTTGACAAGTCTATTTGGAATGCTGGGGTATTAAATTCATCTGACATTAAAGAGTTAGCTTAATCTGTGTTTTATACTCCTGGGGTACTATTACTTTTTTTAGTACTATTATTATAAAATTGGGTTCTCCAGACTTTGGTACATATATGTTCATGATTGAATTAACATCTTGATAAATTGTTCTTTTATTTAGAATAAAATGACCCTTTTATCTCTTTCATAGTTTTAATCTGAAATCTATTATGTCAGATTTTCGAATTGCAACACCTAGTTTTGTCTTAGAGCCATTTTCATGGAATATATTTTTTCATTCTTTCACCCTAAGGCAGTTTCTATCCTTGAAAGTGAGATGAGTTTCTCAAAGACAACAAAAATATGGATTTATTTCTTGATCCATCCCACTAGCCTGGGATGGGAAATTGATATTTATTCCTATTACTTAAAGATATATATTGGATGCTATCATTTCAATTTGTTTGTGTTTGTGGCCCTATTTTGTGTTTTTATTTCTGTTATTATATCTTTCTTTTTTTTTAAGATGAAAAGCTCACACTTTAATTTCAAAATGCATTAGTTCAAAGTTGCATTATTCAAGACAGTATGCCACAGGTATAGGACAGATACATAGATCAATGAATAGAAATGCAAGTTAAGAAACAGACCCTTATGCCCAATTAAGTTTTAATAAGGATAACAAGACAAGCTAATGGAGGGAAAAGATCATAAAAAGGTTCTTGACAAATTTTATTTTGGGGTGGTATTTTTTGAGATAGGGTCTCCCTGTAGCTCCAACTGTCCTAGAACTAACTCTGTAGACCAGGCTGGCCTTGAACTCACAGAGATCCACCTGCCTCTGCCTCCCGAGTGCTGGGATTAAAAGCATGTGGCAACACACCTGGCTCTGGACTTTTTAAAATTTTATTTATTTTTTCACAATGTTTATTGATAGATACAAGTATATAAAATCAGGGCATGAATATGATTTGATAGATTGAGTAGACTTAATTTCAATATTATAATAAGGGAACAATTCAAACTCTCACCATTTGTTTCACACCCACAAAAAACACTTCAAAGGTGTTAACGATCTCTCGAATCTGATCATTTTTGTGCAAGTAAACCATGTTTCTTTTCAAAAAGGCTTGTGCACCTACCCAGACTCAAGGATATTGAAATCTAGCACATAAATCCCATTACTAGAGGTAGAAATACAGGTAATATACTATTACAGCAACAACCATCAATTACAGTTAAGGATTTTCTGTAACAACCAAATGGTTAATCTAATATTGCAACAACTCAAGTATTACTGATCAAAGTGCATTTCTCCAAATGAAATTGAGGATTTTTTTTCCAGGGCTGTGAAGAAACTCTTGGGGATTCTGATTGGGATCGCATTAAATCTGTACACTAGTTTGGGTAGGATGGACATTTTTACTATATTTATTTTCCCAATCCATGAGCATGGGAGGTTTGTCCATCTTCTGATGTCTTCCTCAATTTCCTTTTTCAGGGGTTTAAAATTTTTGTTGTAGAGATCCTTGGTGTCTTTGGTTAGGTTTGTTCCTAGGTATTTTATTGTTTTTGAGGCTATTGTGAGTGGGAAGGTCTCCTTGTAGTC
>VZQC01002004.1:1048672-1115962 GCA_009823505.1 Rhizomys pruinosus | reverse complement strand
GTTTTGCATGAAGGATGCTTGTACTCATGGATTATCACTTATAGCTAAAAATGAAAAAAAAAACTGAGAGAAAGATGCAGGACAGTTATGGCAGAATGCATGATCTGGGATGGGGTGGGGGTGGGGGGGAAGGGAAAGGGAAATAGGCCTGAACTGAATTGGAAAAAATGTTTGAAATGCACAAAGCATCAATAAAAACTAATTTAATTAAAAAAAATAAAAAAAGACCAAAAATAAAAAATAAAAAAAACAAACAAAAACAACGTGCATTTCTGCAGTATTCAGTGTTGCTCTCCAGTTTTCTAACTTTAATCACCCTATGATAACTGGCAGCAAAGAAGGTCCTTGCAAAAGACTGCCTCTGCTTGAGAACCTATGATGTATAACTTTGTTTTCTTTCTGTAATGTCTTGGGTATACTCCTTCCTTTACTCCTTTGTGTTGCTGAGAATATTCTCTGTAGTGCTGGTTTGGTGGAGGTGAACTCATTCAGTATGTTTGTGTCATGAAAAGTTTCTACATTTTGTCCTTTGTATTGCTTTGAGTGTTTTCTGTAGGGCTAGCATGTTGGGTATGAATTCTTTCCATCTATTCATGTCATGAAAAACTTTCCCTTCCCCTTAAATCATGATATAGTTTTGTTGGATAAAGCATTCAAGGTTGGCATCCAAGATCATTTAGAACTGGGAAAACTTTGGTTCATTGTCTTCTAGTTTTCATAGTTTATGTTGAAATCTTAGCTGTAATTTTGATGGGTTTTCCTTTATATGTAACTTATTTTTCAGTGCCCTCTGTTTGCTCTATACATTTAATGTTTCTACTATGATATGCCATAGGGAGTTTCTGTTCTGGTCATTCTTGAATCTCTACAGGCAAATCTTTCTTAATTTAGGAAAGTTTTCTTCTATAATCCAGTGAATATCTGTTCAGTGCAACTTAATATGCAACTTGTTTTTCAGTTCCCTCTCTTTGCTCTATACATTTAATGTTTCTACTATGATACACCATGGGAAGTTTCTGTTCTGGTCATGTCTAATTGCTTTTCCATGTGCTTCTTGAATCTCTACAGGAGAGTTGTCTTCTATAATCCTGTGAAGATCTGTTCAATGCAATTGTCCAGAGATAGTTCTCTTGCTGTATGCCTATTATTTGTACATTTGCTCTTTTCAAGTTGTCCCATATTTCCTGCACGTACAATTCCTGTTATTTTAAAATTTTACATAATCTTTGCTTAAGGAGACCAGATCATCTTCAAGTTTGTCATCCAGTCTTGACATTCTGTTTTTCATTTCATCAATTCTGCTTATGAGGGTTTTTCCTGTTGTTTCCAATTGGCTTATTGGGTTTTTCAATTTCATATTCATTTCTCTTTGGCGTCTCTTCAATATTTCTATCTCTTTTGTGATCTAACTTTTTAAGTCATGATTTTTTTTTTGCTATTTCATTAAGCCACATACTTGCATATTCTTGAGCTTCTATAGCAAGTTTATGCCTATGTTCTTTGAGTTGTTTGTGTATTCCTTAATATCTTTGATCATGTTAATGACTGTTCTTTCATATTCTGCTTCCTGTAGTTCCTCACAGCAGTTCTCATTGAAGTTTACTTTGGTAGGACTGGTGGATTTTGTTGGGGACATATTCTTTTAATTTTAATTATTTGTATTTTGTGTGCTGCCATTTGGGCAAATGGATGTTCTTTGTTGGTTGTGTGTCCAGTAGGAAGTTCTATTATGCTTTTGTTTAACTGAATTTTGGTTCCGTTTATATCATTTGTGTAGCTTGATTGAACAATAAATTGGTGTGTGTTTCAGGTTCTGGCAGGGTAATAGGCTAATCTGAGTAGTTGATAGGACAGGGTAGTAGGTTCACTGGTCAGATCAGTAGGAGGACTGTTCTATGTCAGACAGATTGGGAACCAGTGAAGATGTTGGGGAGAAACACTTGAAGAGGGACTTAGTAGTGGGTGCTAAGAGATTTAGATAGTCTGGGTCAAGAAGCTAGTCCAGAGATCAAAGGCAGAAAAATTGCTGACGGCCTGAGATTAGCAGGGGACAGGATGGGGGTGACATAAAGGAATGGAATAGAGTTCCTTCAGTTTTAATAGAAAGTTCCTCTGGGAGTCATATTCTGGGATGGCAGTTGTGATCTTACAGAACTTGGATTAGATATTTTCTAGCCCTCTACTTGAAATATTTTTTGAATAATGAGTTAAAAATTTGATAGTGTCTCCTTTTATATATGACTTGAGCATTTGATGGTCATTCTTTATAGATACAGAAAAAAATCTTAATATTTACATGGAAGCACTAAAAGACCGAGGATACCTAAAGCAATCCTGAACATAAAAAAGTTGTCAAGAATCTACTGTGTGAATGCCACTGCTTTTGCCATCCTTCAAAAACATGAGACACAACTTTTTAGCTTTTCGATATGGGCTGAAGACTCATGTCTCTCCAAGAATCCTCCAAACCCTCAATGCCAGATGGGGACTGCTGAGATATCCAGCTTGTGGACTTAACAGATACTGGGGTTTTAGCATCTTCAGAGTATAGACTGCCATTGTTGGACTACCCAGGCTGTATCATGGAGCACAGTACTGGATGATCAGGACAGGACACAGTGCTTACTGAACCTCATTTGGGGGACCATGGGAAGGGAAGACCCCAGTGTGGACCATAAGGGCAGGATTGATGGTTTTCTGGGATTGCCAAGGAGGAGCCTTAAAACACTTCCTTAAAGAAAACATGGCATCTTTTAGCATATATATATATATATATATAGATATATTATATATATATCTATTATAAATTGGAGAGAACCAACAATAAAATAACTGGGGGGAAAAAGACTGGACATAGAAGACGTTTTCTCATGAAAACATGAGCCTCTGCTTTGAAGAAACTCTGGAAAGACTCAGAAAAAGATGCAAGACATGTATGGCAGAGTGCAGGGACTCAGGTGGGTTGGGGCATGGAAAGGGAAATGATCTTAAATTGCATTGGGAAATGATGTAGGATGTATGAAAAGTTTACTAATTCATAATAATAATAATCAAAAAAAAAAAAAAATTAATAATAATAATAATATATTTAAAAAAAATTGTCTGGAGCCCGGGATCTCTGCACTCAAGACGATGAGATGGAGCTGGTGATCCCAGCCCTCAAGACACTAAGATAAAGCTGGTGAACCCTCAAATTTTTGGAGAAAAAAAGACAAAAAATAAAATTTTTTTTTTTATTTAAAAAAAAAAGATGTGCCCAAAGAATTTAACCAAACTGTAAATTTCTGCATCCAAAAAGACTTGAGAAAAATATACAAGACATTTATGGCAGAATCCATGAGCTCTAGCTGGGGGGGGGGTCGCTGAGGGTTGGGCATGGATGGGAAATGAGTCTAAATTAGAATAAGAAATGTAATGGCGAAACTATTTAGCGTAATCCTCTTATAAAAAACCTGGGTGTAAAAAATGCCTTCTTTAATTGCCTAATAGAAATAGGAAGTGTTTGAAAGGGATTATACTCTGTTCAGAAACAAATAAAGTCCTTGGGCTATGCCCTTAGGCAAAGGTATATTAATACAGGAGCTCGACATCAGCAATGGATTGTTTTTACGAGGGGATGTTGGCCAGTGGATCCAAGGCCCACAAAAGGTAAGGGCTCCTTCCCCTAGTTGGGGTACCTGCAGGAGGAGAGGAGATAAGACCCTGCTGCCAAAAGACCGGCATTACCCTGGGAGGGATGTATTAACATGGGAGAGACCGCACATGCCCGTGTTACAGATGGCCTTGGCATGCAGAGAGTGTTTCCAAAGGTCACTAAATCAATGAAGCAAATCCAGGTCTCCCTGAGTCAAGCAAGGCTCCACAGTCAGCACTCAGCTATACCTCCCCTGCCTGGAAATATGTGCAGCAGAGGCAGCCAAGTGCCTGTATATCCCAAATCTAAATGGCTATTGGTCTCTCTCCTTGGAGGAATAAAAACCCATGGTGATGCCACAAGCTTACATCCTTTACAGGTTAGGAGATGTTATTACGCCACAGTAAGACCTGTCATATTCAACAGGGGGGACAAAAAAAAAATGTAACTCATAGATTAACATGTCATCCAAACATATGTGTCTCTGCCAAAGTAACCTACCATAACTATTCGTGCTGCTTAAATACATTATCTAATTGATTGTGCTTTATTAGTAGGTATCGGAAAGCGTTACTCCTGGACAAAACACTGTAAGCCCCTGAAAGGAGAAACAGCCGAATGACAGAGTTCAAGCTCAGTCCACAGCTCCAGAGAGAGGGGACTGTTTAACTTCTCATCCACCCGTGCCCATTTTCTAAGATAGGGATAACAATTGCGGAAGAGAGGTGGCATGGTAGTAGGAAGAATGTAAGAGCTGCGATTTGGGTGAATGGTGAAACTACTAAGCGATGTATTTTGTTAGTCTGGACGTCATTTTGATCAATTGACTTTGAACAAACAACTGTCCACCCCCCACGAATGGTGGGCTGTGGGGGGTTGGGCACAACAGCCTGCAAGATTGGTTTTGCACGAGGATGCCTGTACTCAGGATTATCACTTATAGCTAAAAAATGAAAAAAAAAAAAAAAAAAACAGAACAAAAAAAAAAACAGAGAAAGATTGCAAGACAGTTATGGCAGCATACATGATCTGGGATTTTTTACATGGGGTGGGGTGTGGGGGAGGGAAAGGGAAATAAACATGAACTGAATTGGAAAAAAAAAAAAAAAAAAAAAAAAAAAAATATAAAAATTAAATATAAATAAAGAAAATTGTATGAAAGCACAAAAGCTCAATTAAAAATTAAGGAAAAAATTGTCAGGGGATTATCACCATACCTGATTTCCAAGTTATTTTATTGGAGCCAGTTGTAATAAAAACCAGCATGATTTGGCAAAAACCAGACCGGAGCAGTGGAATCGAATAAAGGACCCACATTCGTCACAGCAAATGTGGCTGCTATATAATTGTTGGAAAATACATCAAAAATAGAATTTAGAGGAAAAACAGCATCTTCAGTGCTGGGGAAACTGGGCATTGAAATGTGAAGAATGAATCTAGATTCTTTTCTTGCACTAATGTTCTATTTCAAATGGAAAATGGATCAAGGACCACAATATAAGGCACAAGACTCTGAAAGTGCTAGAGGAAAAATATTAAATGTGCGTCAGCATGAAGAAGCAGCTAAACACTGTCTAGTCAGACTCCAGAGCTTCAGTGTGAAGAAGCAGCTAGATACTCTCCAGTCAAAACACAGAACACAGGAAATAAGGTCAACTGTTGACAAACAGGACCTCATGAAATAAGTTCTGTAGAGCAAAGGAAGCAGGTCATGACATGAAGCCTACAGGTTGGGAGGAAAATCTTTGCCAGGTGTACATTTGACAGAGTATTAATGTCTAGACTATAAAAAGAACTCAAAATTTCCGTGGATACGTTGATATTTGTGAATTTAAAAAGTTATATTTATTCTTATATGGGACTATACCCTACGTTATATCTATATATTATATTATACTAAATATATATCTATATATAATCTGATCAAGAAGCTACAATTCTTTGCCAAACACATACCTTTGGATATAATGTCAAACAATGTTTGGAAAATATCATGTTGATCACTTCTCAAGATGGCGTGTAGTGGCTACTAAGTGATGCTACTATGATGGCCTACAAACCATGCAGTGAGTAACAATTTAACCAAGTTAGAGGCTACAAGGAGAAAAGCATCTCACCAAATTAAACTCTAACAGTATTACTTAAAATAATAACAAAATATTTGGGGGATGCGTCAATAGTCTAAATAACGTAAGGATAGTGTCCAATACAAGTATTTAAAACCGGATATGGGGAACGGAGCGAAGCTGGAAACAGCCTAGTGGGAGAACGTGTAACTGTGCAACATTTGCTAGGAAAAATGCAGAGGTGCCTTGTACACATAATGATGTACCTACGTAATTACATTATAAACACACACACAAATGAAAGATAGAATACGATAACAAATAGTCATAATGTACAAAAATATGTCACACTGAGTTCATTTAATTTTGCATATATAATATATATTATATATATATATATCATTTATTATAATATATATATATATATATTATTCTATCCATATATATGTTCAGGGTTTGAAAACTTGGGACTTGGGAAACCCCCCCACTCAGGGAGTTTGTCCCTGGAGAAAATGGATTCCCTGTCTATCAGCACTCAGCTTTTCATCCACCAGTGATGCGCTGTGAAATTTTTTCTGTCCACATTGGCTTGTGAGCTGCTGTTGTCACTATGTAGGCCTTGTTCAGGTGACCGTGTTGCTGAGGCCTGGGTGTAGCTGCCCTGCCATGTCTGGAAGACACTATCTAGAACCAACATGTGTCCTGCTGTTTGGCTTTTACAGTCTGTCTACACACTCTTGCTCAAGTTCCTTGCACTTTAGATGTAAAGTTTGCATTGTAGATTTATGAATTAGTGCTAGGAACTCCAGTCACTAGACAGCATGACTCGCATAGCCGATTATAAATAAGGGATCAAAAAAGAAATTGTCCTGTTATTTCAACTGCTGGGGGATAGAGACAAGGTTATAATATATATATATATATATATATATATATTGTACATATATACTATGTATATAGTATGTATATAATAAGATGATAGTCAATTTGAAAAAAAAAATGAAGGAAATTTTGCTGTTTATGACAAGGTAGATAAACCAGGAGGACATTATACTAAATGAAACTGTCAAACATAGAAAGAAATATCATACTTATTTGTGAAAAATAAAATACTGAACTCAGAAGTGGAAAGAATGGTGACTATCATTGGGCAGGTGATGTGAGAACCTGGGGAAATGTGAGAAACGTCCAGAACTTCAGTGAGCGGCAAGAATAAGGTCACAAAATGTATTCTACACTCTGGTGACTACTGGGAATTGATAAAATAATAGATTTTAGGTGTTCTATCTAGAAAAGAAGGGAGTGCAAGTTAACATTCTGTGAGGTGAGTCCATAAGTCATCCTATCATATGTGTACATCAAAATGTTACATTATATATGATACATTATTCTTTGTCAACTTAAAAGTAAATTGGAACAAAATGGAGAAAATTTAGCCCTATGGAAAACTGATGGCTTCTCAGTATTCATCCTTACATTAATCCCTTCTAAACTTGCTGTATGTTGTGTGCTATGGATGAAGTCGTCTCTTCTGTCTGTTCATTAGTGGAAGGACACAGGGTTTTTCCTTATGGCAGACCAAATATAAACTACATTTCCCAGGTCTCCTTGTCTATTTGCATATCACTAACTTCTCACTAATGGGGATAATCTTAGAAATCCATTGTCAGTCACATAAGGGAGCACTACTTGCCCTCACTTCTCTTTTCTTGAGTTTGGCAGAATAAGCCTGCTTCAAGCGGGGTTCATAAGGACAAATGAGTGGAAAAGTGAAGAGTCAGAGGTGTGTCTGCTCCATAGACATCTGTGGAGAGCACTGATTACATTAACCTTGACTTAAACACTGGGAGTGCAATTCAGTAAGCTGAGTGTAGGCTTTTAATTCTTCAGGATAATGTTTTGGTTTTCTAAAGACTACAAGTAAAATTTAAGTACACACACATATAATATATACATATTATAGCAATATGTATATATTGCTATAAGCATGCGTGCATTTTTAAATATTTTGACACATAAATTAGTGTCCTTTGTGCCAAATTAAGAGCAGAAAAATCTTCAAATTATACAAAAGGGATATAATTAGGGATTAAGGAAAGAGGAGATGATTTTTTTCGAACTTACTACATATTTCCCATTTGAGAGGAAAATGTTTGAATATAGGTTACTATATTTTAAAAATAGTAAACTACGTTAAATGTTAAATAAAACTTAATTACTGTATTTACTGTGTTTTCCTCTGCACAGAGCTGTACAGATCTCAAGTGAGTTCAGAGAGGCTGCCACAAGGCCAGTGCTCATGAAACTTACTTTTACGTTATTTTTGTACTCTGAACAAAACTTTATTTAAAAGCTTGAAGATTATACAGCTTTTTTTAGAATGACCTTAGTCACCAGAATTCAAATTTTAAATATAACCACAGATCTCTACAGATGTAACTAAGTGATGTTAGCAATGGAAATATAATTAACCTGTTGTTTTCTTTATGATTTTGAACTATCCTTGTTGTTCTGCAAGCCAACATTTGAATAGAGAGAACTCAATGGCTTTCCTAGCAAGCAGGTTTCAACTGAAATGTCTTCATGCTCAAATATCACTATGTCTGTCTCACTCCTGTTTAATATCTGTTACATTTATTGATCATTAAATTTGTGACTGAAGAGTCTTTGTGTAAGCTTCCATTAGTGAACTGAGAATATTACATACTCACAGGTAAAAATGGATTATATGGGAAGATACAATAATTTAAAAGTGTTACTAATATGAAACTAATTTAAAGTTGTCTTATATTTACCACTTTATAAAACAGGACCCTGGGGCTTGAGAGATGGCCTAGCAGTTAAGAGCACATATTGCTCTTGCAGAGGACCCGGGTTCGATCCCCAGCACCCACATGGCAGCTGAGAACCATCCGTAACTCCAATTCCAGGAGAACTCCAGTTCCAGGGGAATCCAAGACCCTCTTCCGACCTCCGCAGCATTGCATGGCACGGGTGTACAAACCTACATGCAGACAGCACATTCATACATGTAAAAATAAATAATAAATAAATAAATAAATAGGACCCTAAATTCTTATTTCATAGAGCCCAAATGAAAGCATGGTGATCTGAATTTGGTTTTCTGAATTAGTATCATTACCAGAAAGCCTGAAGCCCCACAAGACTGGCTGGTGACAACTTGATTGTGTCCAAGCACTTCACAAATTAGGTGCTGTGTTTGAAAACTTTGGCCAAGTGTGATTGACAGGAGCCTTTCAGGGAAGAGTGGGTGGAACACAAAGCGCATCAGATTGTGGCTGCCAGGCTTGACATGCTTCCTTTTAAAGTTTCTATCACTGAAGTTCTTTGTCTTCTATGCTCTCTTCACTGAAATTGTGACACAAAGGTTATGACAGCATGTGAAAATAGCTAGTGACTTATTAACGTATTCTATGGCTTCAGCATCATGGGCTGGTGCAGGGAGACTTCAGTCACGGCGTTTCTCTCCTTCTGCGTGCTGCAGCCAATCTCCAGAGCTGTCCAGAGTGTCATATTCCCTTAGTGAAAGAAGATCAGTGTATTAATATGTGCTTCTTCCTCCAAGCACATAGAGACTTGTCAAATTAATATTTTCTCAAACCAAATTTCCTCAAATGTAAGAATGCAAATTACTCACTTCTTGAAAGCTTTCTGCAAGCTTTTAAAAACCCAGCAGCATTCAATTTACACATATATTGAAGTAATGGACATTCTTAACAAATGGGAGTTTTAATTTATTTTAATCAAAAGGGAATTGAAGTAGGAGTACCGAAACAGTACTAAGTTATGAACACTTTAAAAGCTCTCTCCATTTGTGGAACAAGAGTATCTTTACACCCATCTGCTTAGTGTTATGCTTAAGTATTTTATTTTTTCATAACTTTTTCATTTTTATTGGCTTATATGTCAGCCCACATATTCAAAGATTGTCCTTGTAGATTTCTAGCTCATAAATCTTTTTCCTCTTGGATTTTAAAACACAGTTTTGTCAATAATAATAACTATGGTCATAATGAGAGTTTGAACTTTGGGTACAAATATAACCTGGCACACAATGGTAGTTATGAATTTATTAGATAGGAAGAGAATTCTAGAGAACAATGTGACACTTCTAAAGAAACAAAAATTTTTACAACTGAAGAAAATAGTATATAGTCCATTAATTTTACTCACCTTTCCTTCCTTTTATCAGATTATTTTCTGCTCTGTAATATTCTTCAAAAGCATGGATTAAGGATTTCTGAATATTGTAGAGGTTTGGCCTTACACACATGAAAGACTGGGTTCAATCTCCACTACCACCAAAACACAGAACGGACATATGCACACATACATATACATGCCCACATTCATACATATTCACACTTGCACACCTATGCATTCATATGTATGTGCACATATGCATACATGCACAAACATCATCATCATCACCTGTGGTATTTGCCTTGAAATCATTATACTATGCATCTTTTTATTCTCACCATTTTTTATGCAATAGAATTTCATTGAATATTGCCACTTTTTAATATCTACATTTATATTATAATTTGTCTGTGATTGAGTGCTAGATTAAAGGAGAAAATTATTTACCCAATGCATATTGTGATGGTTTATCTTCATTATCTATTTGACTAGACTTAGAATGACCTGGGAGACTGAGGTACTCCTCTGAATATGTCTGGGATAGTGCTTCTAAGGGCAAGAACACCAACTCTGAATGTGAGCAACAACATTCCATAGGAACCAGGAAGGAAGAAAAAGGGCAGAAACAGAAATGAGGGGGCAAGGGGAACCGAGAGGCAAGCTGAGCTTCTCCACCCTGTTTTCCTTCTGTCTTGGACTGAACCTACATTAACTAGGAACTTAAATAAACTCGTCTTCCCTTAAATTCCTTGTTAAGTATATTATAGTGATGCAAAACTAATATACCAATATTCCACTGAGATTTCCATTGACTCTGAGATATTAATAACACTATTATACCTGGGCATTTCCATGATTTCTAGAACTGTTTTTCTATTTACTAAATGTAAAACGTACTAATGCTTTATAGCTTTTCTACTGTTTCTGTAAGCCCTCCTGTGTAGCATTGTGATGATCACTCTTGACAATCAACTGGACAAGACTTAGAAGCACCATGCCCTAACCTCTGGGCCTGTCTGTGAAGGGTTTTCTACATTAGGTGAATTGTGGTGAGAAGATCCATCTCTACATGTGGATAGAAACATTCATCCCCCCCCCCAAAAAAAAAAAACCCGAGAGACCCCTGAGGACCAGATCTTCAACAAAAACCTTGGTTAATCTGGGCTAACTGTGTGGACTTAAGCATTCAAAATGGAAGTAAAACCAGAAATAAATAATCAGTAAGACCAGAGAAATTGTACTTCAGATATAAAACTTGAGATCTTAGTAAAAAGACAAAAGGAAAAAATAGAGAGCACTGTTGTTTGGCCTGTCTTTGTTTCTTACTGGTAAGTGTATTTACTCTGTGGCTGTCACTGCTTTTGCCACTCTTCAAAGACAAGAGATACAGCATTTTAATCCCCCAATATGGATTGAAGACTCATGTCTGTCCAAGAATCCTCCAAACCTTCAATGCCAGATGGGGACTACTGAGATACCCAGCTTGTGGACTAAGCAGCTAAGGGGATTTCAGCCTCATCAGAGTATAGACTGCCATTGTTGGACTACCTGGGCTGTATCATGGAAGCCAGTGCAGGGGGATCAAGACAGGACACATGGTTAATGGATTTCATTTGAGGGACCATGGGAGGGAAGGACCCCAGTGTGGAGCACAAGGGCAGGATTGATGGTTGTTTGGGCTTGCCAAGGAGGAACCTTAGAGCACTTCCTTAAGGAAAACATCTTTTAACAAAAAAGAAAGAAAAAATCCTCTAATTCAGGTGAAATGGGTATGTATGTATGTATATATTTATGTCATATATAACTATGTATATATATTGAAGCAATACAAGTTAGAGAGAACAACAACAAAGAAGTGGAAAAATAACCCTCTAGAAAGACTCAGAAAAAGATGCAAGACATGTATGGCAGAGTGCAGGGACTCAGCTGGGGTGGGGGCATAGAAAGGGAACTGACTCTAAATTTGATTGAGAAATGATACATGATTTATGGAAAAAGTTTAATAACAATTAAAAAAATAAAAAAGAAGACAGAAAAATAAAACAAATACAAAAGAAAAAAGAAACATTCATAGCACAGTGCTGCTGAACCCCCACATATGGGCCAGTATAAAACCTTCCTTCACAAGCTGGGTGTGGTCGCTCATGCCTTTAATCCTAGCACTCAGGAGGCAGAGGCGGGTGGATCTTTGTGATTTCAAGGCCAGCCTGGTCTACAGAGTGAGTTCCAGGACAGCTGGGGCTACAGGGATAACCTGTCTCGAAAAGACAAAAACAAAACAAAATAAAACAAAAAGCCTTCCTTCATAAGTTGTTGTTGTCAGTTATTTTGCCACAACAGTGAGAAAATAACTATTAGAAATGCTTAGTTAATAAATGTTTAGTTAACTGCACTTTAGAAGATATAGTATATTCTAAAAATTACTGCCAATAATCATAACAGACAGGAGGAAAACCGGTAAGTGCTAACATAAGCCTTATATCTTCTGGCTTCTTATTCCCTGGGAATCTCAATTATAACTTGGTGTCTCCAGTAGATTATATATAATATATACATATTATATATAATCTTATATATAATATAGACATATTATATATAATCTTATATATAATTATATATTATATATTATATATATGATACCTGATGGCCACTTAGAAGTTCAAGATATTTATTTAGAAGATAAAAAGAAAGCATTTGATTTATGACTTGATTTTTTGATAGTGGTTTATTTGAATTTTAAATCATGGCTATTCAAATGCCAGATAACACATATCTTGAAGGATCTCAGTTCAGTCAACCAGATGGTAAGGCCAGAAGACAGAAGAAAAACCCAAGTCTATTAAGTATGGAGCTAGAGGCAGACAGGCTATTAGAATGCAAAACCTACATCCTCAGACCATGGTGCTGATCCTGGGGTGCTCTCTGCAAATGTTCTACACAGTGGCTAAAATATCTACATAGAAATAGTATTTGTTTGTGCTTGCAGCATTCATTAGTGATCCTGAATTTTCTCTGAATGTCAAGTACATGCGTTAATGGCATGAGATGTAAGAGCAGAAATGTAATCCAGTTATGCCAGGCCTGCTCCTTGTCTTCAGCAGAGCAGATGCACAGCTGAACAGCAAGCTGTTGACGTGCATGCATATGCATGTATTATTTCAGAGTTTGAGCTGGTCATTACCTTTAAAAGTTATAATAGATTGATTAAAATATACTGCTTTTCTTTTGTTAGGCATGCATGAATTAAGTAGGGTGCTCATGCATCTTAGCCCTAACATCCCTGTTGTCACAATGTTCCCTCAATTGACCTGTAATCACATGTGTGACCTCATATTTAATTATTCAGACATTCCTTCTTATCTTTCAATATCCTGGTTTCTTCTCTCAGTAATTCTACCCAACTTACGTTTACTTCTTTAGTGACAGCATGTTCCAATATATTTTTCATTGTTTAGTGATTCATTTATTCAGCTGAGCTACAGGGTGTCAGTGAGCTGACAAGGAGATGGTATGTAATGCTGGCAGTTGAGACATCAGGAATCAGGGGACAGAAGCAGGCTTTCCATGTTGCTCAGCTGACAGGATCTGTGTTTCCCAATCACTATCCTTTGCTTTATAATTGTTGTTGGATTTGAGCATAGCAGCTTTATCCAGAGCTGTACATTTCCATCTGGCTTATAATTGCAATTTTGATTTTTTATTTGGATTATAAATCTATCCCAGCTGGGCTTGTACTTGTGTGGCTTCACATGCTGAATGCTAGAAATGAAATCTATGTAATATTATAAGCATATTTGCAACTTAAAAAGTCTTTCTGCAATCTACTCAAGGAGAGGTGCCTCCATTTACATATTAAAACAAGAAAATTTGAGGTTTTGGTACAAGTTACCATGCAGCTGAAACCAATATTTTGATCATTCAGCTACTTAAAACCTGTACTTTACTCAACAGGTAGTTCAAGGGTACAAAGTTGATAGCTTTCTTTCCTCTCTAAAAATATTTATTGAGGGGCTGGAGTGATAGCCTAGCGGTTAAGAGCACCGACTGCTCTTGCAGAGGACCCGGGTTCAATCCCCAGCACCCGCATGGCAGCTAAGAACCGTCTGTAACTCCAATTCCAGGAGAACTCCAGTTCCAGGGGAATCTGAGACCCTCTTCTGACCTCTGCAGCATTGCACGACACTGGTGCACAAACCTACATGCAGACAGCACATACACATACACATACACATACACATACACATACACATACACATACAGCACATACACATACACATACATATACAGCACATACACATACACATACAAAAATAAATAAAAAATTAAAAAAAATTTATTAATGGGGCAAATAGATGGCTCAGTAGTTAGCACTGGCTACTCTCCCAGGAGACCCTGTTTTGATTCCCCCGCAACCACCTGTTGGCTAAGAATCATGCATAACTCAACTGATGCATTTTTCTGTCCTCCACAGGCACTGCAAGACTCAGGTGCATTTCCATACATGTAGGCATTACACTCATACACGTTAAATAGATTAAATAGATAATAAATAAATAAATAAATAAATAAATAAATAATAAACAATTTGGGCTGGAAAGATGGCTCAGTCGTTAAGAGCACTAGCTGCTCTTACTAAGGACCCAGAAGTGTTTCCAAGCAGCCATACAATGGGTAACAACTGTATGTAACTCCAGTTCCATGGGATCCTTTGTCCTTTTCTGACCTTCATGATCATTGCAGGGCACAGGTGCACTTCAATTCATGAAGACAATGTGCTCATACACATTAAATAAAAATAACAAATAAAATACTAAAACATTTTTGTTTCTTTGTTTCTGTGTTTGTGTACATGTCTGTGTATGTGTATGTGTCCATGTATGTGTCTGTGTGTGTGTGTGTTTGTGTCTATATATGTATATGTGTCTGTGTCTGTGTATGTGTGTGTCTGTGTATGTGTGTACGTGTTTATGTGTATGTGTATGTGTGTGTCTGTTATGTGTATGTATCTGTGTATGTGTATGTGTGTGTATGTGTATGTGTCTGTGTATGCATCTGTGTCTGTGTCTGTGTTTCTATGTGTCTGTGTATGTATGTGTATGTCTATATATGAATGTGTCTGTGTCTGTATATGTGTATGTATGTGTCTGTGTATGTGTATGTGTCTGTGTTTGTGTCTGTGTATGTTTATGTATCTGTGTATGTGTATGTGTCTGTGTCTGTGTCTGTGTATGTGTATGTGTATGTGTATGTGTATGTGTATGTGTATGTGTTTGTGCATGGTGAGCATGTGGCCAGAGAACAACTTTCTCTTCTACCACCATGTGAATCCTGAAGATTCAACTCAGGTTGTCAGGCTTAGCAGAAAGCACCTTTACCCACTGAGCCATCTTGTAGGTTGGATGATAGCCTTCTTTAAAAAGATTTATTTTATTTTTATTTATGTGTATGCATGAGTGCATTTGTGTGAGTGCCCACACAGACAGAGAGACACTGGGTTTCCTGGAGATGGAGTTATAGGCCCTTGTAAGCTACCCAGTGTGGGTACTGAGAGCCTAACGCCTGTCCTTTGCAAAAACAAGTGTCTTTACCTACTGAGTCATCTTAAAGTAACACTTAGTTTTCCTCCCAAGAATGCTCTTCCTTGTTCAATAACTGTTTTCTGGGCAGCTTCTGAGTGTCAAGTATGTACTGGCTGCTGAGAAAATGCATGTGTCCAGGACTCCCTAGACCCAGTGACGACTTAGTTTGTAGCAGAACAACTAGTACCATTTTCTAAATAGTACTTTCCTCTGTGTGTCTGTCAGCATCTCGATTTCATTCTCTCTCTCTCTCTCTCTCTCTCTCTCTCTCTCTCTCTCTCTCCCTTCTTCTGGTATATATGACTAGCTCTGTTTGATATGTTGTGAGTGTACTTGTTACCTTAGGCTAAATATTTGTCACTGTGAGGTTGGTCTGCATTGCTCACTCCTTGCCACTAAGAATTCTTTCACCAGCATGGCTTTGAAAACAAAGACAATGACAGCAATGAAAAGTGCACCCACCATACCTAGTGAGCATTTGGCTAGCAGAGGTACATTCTATTTCACTAAATCATTGGGAGATTGAAAATTAAGAGATACTGGTTCTTTTTTTTTTTTTTTTTTGTCTTTTTGGGACAGGGTCTCCCTATATCCCCAGATGTCCTGGAACTCACTCTGTAGACCAGGCTGGTCTTGAACTCACAGAGATTCACCTGCCTCTGCTTCCCAAGTGTGAGGATTAAAGGCATGTGCCACCACACCCAGCTTTTTTTCTTTCTTTATTTTTTTATTTTATTTTTTGTTTTTTTTTCAATTTTTTACTTATTTCTAAGAGATTCTACATTATAAGATCACAGTTGTTTTCAGATCACATTAACATTTCTCAGTTTGCCATACAATTAGGTAATTGGTGCTAGATCCACAGATGAGGGATACCATTCATCGTTTAATTTTTCTGGGACTGTGTTATTTCACTCAGCATGATATTTCTAGCTCCATCCATTTACCTGCAAATCTCATGATGTACGCAACCGGATTAGTTAGCGTGCATCTTTCTTTACCATTGCAAGAACTGCATTGTGTAGATGTACCACATTTTTCTATGCCATCATCAGTTCCGCGAGGGGACCATGCTTAGTTGTTCACAAAGCTCCTTGCTATTTGTGCCAACGCAAGGGCATGCAATAAACAAGTGCTAGTGCCAATGGTAATCTCTGTGATAAACGGCATGGTCTTGTTGTACATGCCCCCGTGTAAGAGGATATGGTGCTGGGTCAGGTGGTCAAATTCATTCCCAGTCTTCCAAGGATTCTCCACCCTGCTTTCCCTAAGTGGCTGTACAAGTTTACATTCCCACCATCGCAAGTCTATGAGGTTTCCCTTTCCACAACCACTCCAGCACTGCGTTCATTTGTTTTCCTTCATTCTAGACAGTCTTGGGAGTGAGATGATATCTTAACGTGGTTCCTTTACATTTGCATTTGCTTAGTGACCATTAGACGATTATTAGATGTGTCCACGGCTGAGAGATGGCCTTCGCTGTAAGAGCAACTGACAACTCTTACAGAGGACCTTGGGTTTGATCCCCAGCATCGCCACATGGCGGCCGAGAACCTTCTGAACTCCAATTCAGGAGAAACTCCCAGTTCCAGGAGGAAACCTGCCACACCCTTCTGGACCTCCACGGCATTGCACACATGGTGAACAAACTTCATGGCAGACAGTACCATTCTTACTGTATACACATACAGACAATACAATAAACATGAAAAAAGAAATTCCACACTGTTTTTCGACAGCCATCTCTATTTCTCACTTGTGAAGTCCTCCCATAGTTCGCAACATGCTACTGCGCCAAGTCGTTTGAGTGGGTCGCAATTTGTTTTCTTTGTCTTCTTTGTTTTTAAGTAGGTAATTATATATTCTGGACAATACGGAATGCTTTGTCAGATGTATCTGTGGTGAAGATGTCCTACCACACTCTTGTGGATTTTCTATTCAGCTCACTAGGAGTTGTGATTCTTCAATGTACAGAGAGTTTTTGAGTTCAATGAGGTCTCATTTGTCAATTGATCGACCGTAATTCGTAGTGCAGCTTCTCTCTAATTTAGGAAGTCTTTTTCCTAACTATGTATTTGTATCTGGTGCCAACTTTTTCTTCTATCACCTTCAGTGTTTGGGTTTCAAGTGCAGTTTCTCTGATCACCTGGAGTTGATTTTGTACAGAGGCGAGAGGTAGGGGTTTAGTTTTATTCTTGCACACGTGGTTGATCCAGTTTTGCAACAAACCACTTTCTGAAAGATGTTGTCCTTTTTCTCCATTGGTCTTCTTGGCCCCCTTGTCACAAATGAGGTGGCTGAAATTGTAGATATGTCAAGTTGGATCTTCGGTTTTGTTCCAGTTGGCAACTCAGGTCCTGTTTTTTGTGCCCAGTACCAAGCTGTTTTTTATGACTTATAGCCCTGTATATAGTTTGAAGTTCTGGTATAGAAAATCCCCCCTGTATTGGCGTGTAGATACACACAGACAGGTTTCTCTGGCTATTCAGTGTCTTTGTTTCTCCANCCATTTGCTTGGAATATTTTTTCCACCCTTTCACCTTAAGGTAACACCTGCACTTGAAGGTGAGATGGGTTTCTTGAAAATATTGAAAAAACGGATTTTGTCTCTTTTTATATTTTTAAAGGATTCACAATATAAGAGCACAGTTGTTTTCAGATCACAAGGACATTGCTTGCTCAATTTGCCATACAATTAGGTGCTAGAATCCACAGTTGAGGGATACCATTCATTGGTTGTTTTTCTGGGACTGTGTTACTTCACTCAGCATGACATCTTCTAGCTCCAGCCATTTACCTGCAAAGCTCATGATGCCATCTTTCCTTACTGCTGCATAGAATTCCATTGTGTAGATGTACCATATTTTCTCTATCCACTCATCAGTTGAGGGGCACTTGGGTTGGTTCCAGCTCCTTGCTATTGTGAAGAGAGCTGCAATAAACATGGCTGTGCATGTATCTCTGTGATAAGCTGAGTCTTGTTGGTACATGCCCAGGAGTGGTATGGCTGGGTCAGGTGGCAAATTCATTCCAAGTCTTCCAAGGATTCTCCACACTGCTTTCCATAGTGGCTGTACAAGTTTACATTCCCACCAGCAGTCTATGAGTGTTCCCCTTTCCCTACAACCACTCCAGCACTGGTATCATTTGTTTTCTTGATTCTAGACAGTCTTATTGGAGTGAGATGATATCTTAAAGTGGTTTTAATTTGCATTTCCTTATTAGTGACCTTGAACACTTTTTAAGATGTTTCTCACGGGCTGGAGAGATGGCCTAGCGGTTAAGAGCACTGACCACTCTTACAGAGGACCCGGGTTTGATCCCCAGCATCCACATGGCGGCCGAGAACCTTCTGAAACTCCAATTCCAGGAGAACTCCAGTTCCAGAGGAACCTGACACCCTCTTCTGACCTCCACGGCATTGCACAACATGGGTGAACAAACTTTCATGCAGACAGTACATTCATACACATACAGAAATAAATAAAATAAAATAAAAAGATGTTTCTCAGCCATCTCTATTTCCTCACTTGTGAAGTCTCTGTTCAACTCTATGCTCCATCTTTTGAGTGGGTCATTTGTTTTCTTTCTTCTTTGTTTTTTGAGTAGATTATATATTCTGGAAATCAATGCTTTGTCAGATGTATCTGTGGTGAAGATTTCCTCACACTCTATGGATTTTCTCTTCACTTCCTTAATTGTTTCTTTCAATGTACAGAAGTTTTTGAGTTCAATGAGGTCTCATTTGTCAATTGTCGACCTTAATTCTTGTGCACCTGCTCTCTAATTTAGGAAGTCTTTTCCTAAGCCTATGTCTTGTAGTCTGGTGCCAACTTTTTCTTCTATCACCTTCAGTGTTTGGGTTTCAAGTTGAGTTCTTTGATCCACCTGGAGTTGACTTTTGTACAGGGCGAGAGGTAGGGGTTTAATTTCATTCTACACGTGGTGATCCAGTTTTGCCAACACCACTTGCTGAAGATGTTGTCTTTTCTCCATTGTGTCTTCTTGGCCCCCTTGTCAAAAATGAGGTGGCTGAAATTGTATATGCTCAAGTTTGGATCTTTGGTTTTGTTCCATTGGTCAACAGGTCTGTTTTTGTGCCAGTACCAAGCTGTTTTTATGACTATAGCCCTGTAGTATAGTTTGAAGTCTGGTATAGAAATCCCCCCTGTATTGCTGTATTCACACAGGGTTGCTTTGGCTATTCAGTGTCTTTTGTTTTTCCAATGAAATTAAGGATTTTTTTCCAAGCCTGTGAAGAAACTCTTTTTAAGGATTTTAATTGGGATTGTATTAAATATGTACAAGAGTTTGGGTAAAATGGACATTTTTACAATGTTAATTTTCCCAATCCATGAGCATGGGAGGTTTTTCCATCTCCTGATGTCTTCTTCAATTTCCTTCTTCAGGGGTTTAATTTTTTTGTAGAAATCTTTGATGTCTTTGGTTAGGCTTGTTCCTAGGTATTTTATTCTTTTTGCAGTTATTGTGAGTGGGAAGGTCTCCTCCTATTCCTTCTTCAGTTGCTTGTTGTTGGTGTAAAGAAAGGTTACTTATTTTTCTAGGTTAATTTTGTATCCTGCCACTTTACTGAAGCTCTTAATCATTTCTATGCGTTTTCTGGTGGAGTTTTTAGCATCCCTTGAGTAAACAATCATATTGTCAGCAAAAAGGGATAGCTTGACTTCCTCTTTTCCAATTAGTACTCCTTTAATTTCCTTTGCTTGCCTTATTGCCCTAGCAAGTGGATACTGCTTCTGATCTTCTGTTACCATGATAAATACAGAAATGAGACTTTCAAACCGATTTCCCAAGTTTGTTTGAAAGGTTCTTTATAAAAATCCGAAGAATAAAAATATATTTATATATTATAATGTATGTTATCATTTTAAAATCCAGGATTCAATAAGTCAGAAATTGCCTCCCTCATCTTCCTCTCTATTCCATTCCCCTGCTCGTCTCCTGCCAGCCTTATACCCTGGAAGGCTGCAGTACCTCTGCCTCAGATCTCTGAACTAGCTTCCTGACACACAGTAGCTGAACTATCTAGCAGAAACACCACTGGCTGCTGGTCTGTGTGACACAGACCACCCATCTTACTAACCTAAGCAGCCTACCTGCCACCCCGTCACACCATCCACCCAGACAAGTCTACTGTCCTGCAAAACCTTAAAGACAAACCAGTTTAGCTTACAATCTTGAACAAAAAGCAGCCATGCTACTCAAACAATATAAACAGAACCAATATTCAACAGCAGAGTAGAAATTCCTACTGGACACAAACCAGCAAAGAATATCCACATGCACAAATGACAGTACAAAAACACAAATATGAAAAACCAAAAGAATATGTCCCCAACAAAACCCACTGGTCCTACAAAATTACAATACAATGAGAATTGCCCTGAGGAATATGTAATTTAAAAGAAAAATCTTAAACATGATCAAATAACTTAAATGAAACACAACTCAAGGAAGAAAGGCATACACATGTAATGGAAACCAAAGAATATACAAATAAATGGCTTAATGAAATATCAAAAACAATTCATGGTTTGAAAAATGAAGACACAAAAGATATAAGTGAAGAAAATCTAAATGGAAATTAATAAAGGATTGAAAATCTATAAAAAACAATATGAAAGAGCAGCAGAAGGGCATTACAAGCAGAATAAATGAAACAGAAAACAGAATATTAAGTTGAAGATTTAATTTAAAGTGAAGACACCTTGAGCAAAGACTATGTAAAATTTAAAACAGCAAATGAATATAATAGTCAGGAAATGTGGAGCAGAATGAAAAGATCAAATCTATGAGTTATAGATAAACAGCAAAGAGAAGAATCTCAGACCAATGACATTGAACAGATCTTCAACAGGATTACAGAAGAAAATTCCCTAAATGAAGGAAAGACTTATTTTTAGAGAATCAAGAGGCCAAAAGAACACCAATTAGACAGGACCAGAGCAGAAACTCCCCATGACATATTATCATATGTCATAAAAACATTAAATGTACAGATCAAGGAGAGGATACCAAATGCTGCAGGAAAAAACAAGCTCCATATAAAGAAACTGATCAGAATTAGAGCTGACTTTTCAATGCAAACTGTGAAGGCCAAAAAAAGAACTTGGACCAATGTATCCCCAGTTTTAAATGACCATGGATTCCAACCCTAAATACTGTAGCCAGCAAAATCGTCTATCATGGACGAAGGGGGATGGAAAAAAATTTCTTGACATGAAAAGGCTGAAAGAATTCATCTCTGCTACAGAGAATATTCACAGCAATAGAAAGAATGGAAGAAAGGCATGTGTACACCCAAGAGGCTACAGAAAGAAAACAAAGGTACATCAGAAACACAAATAAGGCCAGGAGCACAAAGAAATTGAAACGACAGTGTCCATACGCATCTTTTAATAATAACATTAAGATCAATATCCTCAACTCCCCTGTCAAAGGACACAGGCTAGCAGAATGGATTAAGAAAGAAAACCAATGTTTATTTTTTTCTTCAATAAACTCACGTGACCTTCAAGGATAGAAACTGCCTAAGGGTGAAAGGATGGAAAATCATATTCCAAACAAATGGCTGTAAAAAGCAAGCAAGTATTTCAATTCTAAAATGACAAAATACACTTCAATTCAAATCAGGGAGAGATAAAGAGGTTTATTAATTCTTTAAAAAAATTGTTTTTTGCAGGAGTATGAATGTACTGTCTGCATGTAGGTTTGTGCACCTGTGTTGTGCAATGCTACGGAGGTCAAAAGAGGGCGTCAGAATCCCCTGGAGCTGGAGTTAAAGATGGTTTTCAGCCGCCATCGGGGTGCTGGAGATCAAACCTGGGTCCTCTGCAAAAGCAGTCGGTGCTCTTAACCGCTAGGCCATCTCTCCAGCCCCAGGTTTACTTTATTCTAATCAATGAAACGATTAATAAAGAAGATATTGCAATCATGAAAACACATGCACCAAACTCTGGAGCACCAAAATTCATACAAACAGTACTTAATGACTACAAAACACAGATTAACCTCAACTCAGTAATGCTGGTTGACTTTACTACACACTGTCTTCAGTAGATTGATCAACTGGACAAAAATAAGCAGAGATCTGTACTATAAGACATCTTACATGAAATAGACCTGACAGACATCTATAGAATATTCTACCAAAGCACCAAAGAATACAGTTTCTACTCAGCAACCCATGCAAGATTTTCTAAAATTGACCACATTCTGGGACATAAAACCAACCTCAGCAACAAAAAAAAAAAAAGAGAATTCCATGAATTCTATCAGACCACCATACAATACAGCTAGTCAACAGCAAAAAAAAAAAAAAAAAAAAAAAAAACCAAGCTCTACTAGCTATAGGAACTGGAGATTAAACAACACACTCCTGAAAGATGACTATGTCAAAGAAGAAACCAAGAATCAAATAAGAGTAATTCTGGGAATAAATAAAAATGAGGATACAACACAACAAAACAATGAAACTTCTGGGAAACCTTAATAGCCATCCTAAGATGGTGCCAATGGATAGAAAAGGGGCTATAAAGGCAGTTACGACTAATTGAGATGTTCTATTTGAAATACAAAAATTGAAATACACAAAATTGAGTAAAACTTTAAAACGATCAGAAAGAGTACGTGTGAATTACTTAACAGTACAACTCAAGACTCTAGAAAGTGAAGAACAAACCAACTCCAAACCTAGTAGAGGAGAAGAAATAACCAAAATCAGAGCAAATAAAATAGAAACAAAGAAACAATACAGAGAATCAATGATTCTAAGATCTGGGTTTTGAAAGGTTAAACAGGATAGAAAGACCCTTAGCTAAATTAACTGAAAGAAAGAAAAAAGGAAGGAAGAAAGAAAGAAAGTGAATCCAAGTCAACAAAATCAGAGATGAAAGAGGAATTATCACAACATCATCAAAAAAATCCAGAACATAAAATTCATGAATAACATCAACAGGATTATTTGTTTTTTCAGCACAAATTATGATTGCTCCCTCTGCTATGTCAGAAAAGCTAACCTTGAATATCAGTTTCTGAAATGAACTATATTTTGAATTGATCCCTAAGGAATTGAATAGATAGAAAGTCCATTAAATTACTCATAAATATTTTAGTAGATATTGTTGGATGTTGTTAATACAACTTATGTGTAAAAACTAAATGAAGACAGAGAAAAGAGAAAAAGTAATATTAGAATGTTATAAGCTTATTTACATGTTCATCCATTAATATATTAAATCTTTAGTGTTGCTCTTTGGAAATGGTTTGTAATGTCAAGCAAGTTTTCTATTTATTTAAAATAATCCTATCTTTAGTTCTTTGAATCTACATTTTGACTAAAATACATTGAATTTATTTTGTTTAAACATTTTTGCTTCATTATTTTATACGTGTGCATGTATGCAAGTGCATCTGCGTCCTGGAATAACACAGAGGAGAGAGGAGGTCTTCAGATCCCTGGAACTAGAAATACAGGTGGTGGTTAGCTGCCACGTGGGTGATGGGATTTGAACTCAGACCTTCTGCTATAGTAACCAGTGCTCTAAGCTCCTGAGTCCAGTCCTTAAATTCATTTAAAACAGTTTTAAATTTCCATAGAAGTTGGTTTTGTCTTACAAAATAAAGAATGCTTCCTTTCATGGCTTGGTAGATTATCCAGGAATAACCTTCTACTCCTACTGATGAAGAACCAGCAATTAGATATACAGGAATTTAAACTGTGCTAATTATTATGGTAGGTTACGTTGGTATAGACACAGATGTTTGGATGTGATTGGGGTGAATTATGAAACTACAGAAATATAGACTGGACTCTTATTTTATCAACATGATTGTACATACAAGCCCCTCTGGCTGGACAGTGGGGACCTTGGGCTGTATAAGTTTGTGCATAGCTGCTTGCAAATTGGTTTTACATGAAGGATGCTTGTATTCATTACTTATTACTTATTATTAAAAAAATCAAATTAAAATAAAAAAAAGAATGCTTATTGATGTAACAACAGCAACAGAAACAAACAAACCATTGTAAGGGAAAATTTTAAAAATCTATACTCTATTAAATTAGAAAATCTAAAAGAAATGGACCAGTTTCTAAAGTCATGGACAGCAGCAGAGTTAGACCAAGAGGAATTCACAGCTTAGACAGACCCATAACATATAAGGAAACTGAAAGAGCAGTACAAAACATCCCAACCAAAAACCCCCAGGCTCAGATGGCCTCAAAGCAAAGAAGTTTTACAACCAATACTGTCTAGATTATGTAAAAACATAGAAACAGAGGTAGAATTTCCTTCTATAAAGCCAGTATCATACTAGTGCCAAAACAGGTAAAGATAAACAAAAAAGAAAACTGTAGACTCGTATCCTTAGTGAACACAGATGAAAAGATACTCAACAAAATAATCACAAAATGCATAGAGACACACATCTAACAGAATATCCACCATAATTGGGTTGGCTTTAATGCAGAGATGCAGGGATGGTTCAATATACAAGTCAATAAATTTGATAAAACATACAAATGGACAAAGACAAAACCACATGGTCATCTCAATTGATGAAGAAAAGTCCTCTGACAAAATCCAGCAGTTACTCATGTTAAAAGTCCTGAAGGAATTGTTCTGCAAAAAAATTCCACTAGAAAACTGTTAGAAATTTCAGTAAAGTGGCAGGTTATGAAATCAATTTATGAAAATCAGTAGCCTTTAACTGACAACAATCAGGAAAAGCATTCAAGGCAACCATCCCACTCACAGTTACTTCAATAAAATAAAATAATTAAACCTAATGAAAAATTAAAGATTTCTACAATGAACATTTCAAATCATTAAAGAAAGATATAGTGGTGCCAAGAACTCACAATGGAGGAAAGACAACTTCTTTAACAAATGGTGCTGGCAGAACTGGATCTCCGCCTTTAGAAGAATGAAATTTGATTCTTTCTCTCTACAGGAAAGTCAACTCCAAATGGGTCAAAGACCTCAGTATGAAACCTGATTCTGAAACTCCTAGAAGAAAACATTAGCAGTACTTTCCAAACTATAGGCATAAGAAAGGACTTTCTTTTTTTTTAATTTTTTTTATTGTTATTTATCTTTGTATGTGTATGAATGTACTGTCTGCATGCAGGTCTGTGCATCCGTGTCGTGCAATGCCGCGGAGGTCAGAAGAGGGTCTCGGATTCCCCTGGAACTGGAGTTCTCCTGGAATTGGAGTTACAGACGGTTCTTAGCCGCCATGTGGGTGCTGGGGATCAAACCCGGGTCCTCTGCAAGAGCGTTGGTGCTCTTAACCGCTAGGCTATCTCTCCAGTCCCCAAGAAAGGACTTTCTAAATCATGTATCAGTTGCTCAGGCATTAAGGTCAATAGTCAATAAGTGGGACCTCATTAAGCTACAAAGCTTCTGTATAGCAAAACAAACAACCAAGAAAGAAAAGAGGAAACACACTGAGTGGGAGAAAATCTTTACCATTTACAAATCCAACAGTGGATTAATATCAAGATTATACAAAGAACCCAAGAAAAAAAGAATGAAGAAAATAAACAGCCCAGTAAAAAGATGGGCTATAGGCCTGAACAGAAAGTTCTCAAATGAAGAAATAAAAAAGCCTAAGAAACACCTTAGTAACTTCTTCACATCTGTAATAATTAGAGATAAGCAGATTAAACCCACTTTAAGATTCCAGTCAGACTGTCTAACATCAAGAGAATGCATGGCTCCAAATGCTGGCAAGGGTGTGGGGGAAGCAGAGCATTCACTCCCTATTCATGCAACCACTATGGCAAGTAGTATGAACTCTCAAATCTAAATTATACCACTCCTTGGCATATACACAAAGGATTCGTCCTATTGTAGACACAGGTGCAGCCCTGTTTGCTGCTGCTCTTCTCACAGTGTCTAAGAAATTGAAACAACCTAAATATCCCTCAACTGACCACTGCTTAAAGAAAAGGTGGTACTTTTACACAATGACTGGCACAGCAAACCATCTCTATTAGTATGGTAGTTACAGTGCTTTCTAGGCACTAGTCAACAGCCATCTAAGTGAACTAAAAGTGTTCTCAGTGGGAAATATCTCATGGGTAGTAATACAAACACACATGGCTGGAAAGGTCATGAATCCCAGAGAAAACACTGTCTCTGCCATACCTCTAAACAAATATAATTTTTGTATGCTGAATACGGATTCTTATACTTATGGACAAGTATACTGTATGTACCTCTCATCAAAGCAGCTTCCCTTTGCAGCTAATGGAGGCTATTACAAAGGTGTACAATTGATAAGACACAAGGAATTTATGTCTGAGAGATGCCCATCTCTGAATGACACATCTATGGGGGACCTGTAATCCTAATGCTCATGGAACATAGTAGAATGGGGGTGAGAGAATACTAATATACCTCAACTCTCAATATGGAAGCTTTCCCATAGAACAGAGTTTGATTTACACAGAAGGCCACAACTGGCTGTTTTTGATAATAAAAAACTGTACATACAGTTCGCATCCTTGGATTGGCATCTTATATTAAGCCTGATCTACCCATGGCCCAGGAATCATTTCAGAGACAAGGAGGACTATTGAGGAAGAGGGGACAGAAAGATTATAAGAGCCAGTGTTGTTACATGAACATAGGAAAGAGAAGTTTTTCAAGCTTCTGGGAACTTGCTCGTGTACATGCAGCAAAGGTGACAGCATTCACAAAATCCATGCCAACTCATTTAGACAAAAACAAGCATAGAACAAGGGTACTGTTCAGCAAGGCCCAACCTGAGCCATTGAATTATTGCCTAATGATTTCTGTGAGGTGAGGGACTCGATTTAGGTTGACTAGACTCCAGCTGATGAACTTGTACTGAGGGACATTTGGGCTCAAATGCTTGACCTTATAGAACTTGACGTAGATGACAGAATAAATGAAATCTAGTGTGGAGGGGTATGTGAGTAGTGGGGGTCTAAATTTGTTTAATATTTCTTATATGAAATTCAGAAAAATTCAATAAAATTGGTAAAGATGCAATTATCTATGATACATGGACACAGGAAGCTTAAATGGCTACACAGACATTCCATATATATTGTAACTACTAAAGTGAATACAAGAACAGCAAGATGGCTCAGTGGTATGGATGTCTATATCTGATAATCCCTGGTATCTACATAGTGGAATGTGAAAACTAACTTCTAGAACGTGTCCTCTGACTTCCACATGAATGCAGTGGAATGCATATGTGTAAGTACACACATACACACACAGAAAAGAATATATAATGAAAGGAAGGAAGGAAGGAAGGAAGGAAGGAAGGAAGGAGGAAGGAAGGAAAGAAGAAGGAAGGAAGAAGGAAGAATAGAAGTAAAATGAGGGTGAAGTAAAATCAAACTAAATATCAGAAGAATCTTGTGGCATGGTCTCTAAATGCTCTCCTTGTGTTGATTACTAGAGAAGGAAGTATTAGAGCTAAAAGCAGAAAGCTACATTTTAAACCAAATTTCTAACTCATTAGTAAATGGTTATTATATGTCACTACAAAAGAGTGTAGTGACATTACTCATCAATCTTTTAATATATTCCAACATAAAATGTATTGCTTGTAATCATTGAACCAATTGAGAAATACTGCAATTTTCTTCCAAGTGTTCAAAAGTTCTTTATTCAAATAATTTATAAAATAAATGTGGGTGAAGGAAATATTGTTCTTAAAATATCAACCTTTAAATTATATTTTAAATCCATACATATGAGAAGAGAGTGTATGGTAGAGACCATTATATTAAGAGAATGAAGTCATAGAAGTTGAGAGAAGCACACTTAGAAATCACTGGAACCAGTTATTTTGGCACAACATATCCAGTCAAACTGACATGTGAAATTACCTATCATAAGCAGATAGGTATGTCTGCAACTCACTGTGAAAACTGGTGCTGTAACTTCTATATTTTGAGGTCCTCTAGCTAATAAATGGTGGGCTATAGTTCTGCCTGAGTACAGCTTGCTTCTTTCCATTAGGAAAGCACAAACCAAAAAGATTTCTCATAAATATAATGTGTTTATCTTAACTATTTAACTACTTAACTACTAAGTACTAAGCCCATCTGTTTTTAGATTTCCTTTTCATAGATTTAATAATATTTGAAGTTTCCTTTTTTGTCCTCTGTTCATATGTAAAACATGCATCTGAAGAAGGAGCTGAGCTAATCAGCAATAGACACTAGTGATTGATTTAAAATCAGAGAAGATGAGTGTTAATATGCATTGTGGTTCTGCCAGCTGAACAAGAAATATGATGTGGCACATATGAACTCCATAACTTCAGTAAAGACTGCCATATCTGATCCCCTTTTCATCCAGCCTTCTTTTACATAAATCATGATACTCCAGGGAAACTTATATATTAATAGCCACACTACTGAATACACCATACAAAATTGGGGACAGCTGAAAGATTCTGGGATCTGCCCCTTTGACTGAAAAGCATCCAACTCATTTCCTTTCATGCTGTGAAAGGCAACTGCAGAGAAGGTTATTCCTGAAACTGTCACTAAATAATGTGTCCGATGATGTGGTAACCAAGGGATGAGAAAGGCTGTCATACTTCATTATAAAATAAAAATAAGAAAATCATTAAATAAAAGAAGGGAGACCTTTCTTTCATCTACTATGAAATTCAGTCATTGAGTTTTATCCCCAGACAGCTTTTAAATCAACCTGGTGAATTCCAATGTTTTTAGTAAAGGAAGCTTTCAGCAACCAGACTTAATTCCTGCCATTGTTTTCTCTGCTCCTATCACGTTTTAGACTGAAACGCACTCCTCACATGTGGTGGTGGCTTCCCTCCTTCTCTTGTTGTGGCCACAGTAGAATGGATGTTAAAATAGTAAAGCAAATTAATGTAGCAAAACAAAAAGAAATACAATGTTTTGTACAATGGAAACAGATTGCTATTTTTTTTCTTTTTTTATTTTTATTGATGCTTTGTGTATTTCATACATCATTCTCCAATTCAGTCCAGCATATACCCTTCCCTTCCCCCCACCCCGCCTACCCATCGCAGATCGTGCATTATCTGCTAAGTTTTCTGCATCTTTCTCTGCTTTTTTGTTTTGTTTGTTTTCATTTTTTTTATACCAACAGGTGATAATTTGTGAGTACAAGCATCCTTCATGTAAAACCAATTTTGCAAGCAGTTGTGCCCAAACCCACACAGCTCATTGGGTTCCACCATCCAGCATGGGGGGCTTGTATGTTCAATCAAAGTTGATCAAATGAGTGTCCAGTTAGTATATTATTGTAGTTTCACCATTAACCCCAATCGAACCCCTTACATTCTATCTCGCTTCTCTTCCACTCAGAGTTTGTTCCCTAGGCTTAGAAAAGGGGCACAGGTGGATGAAGAAACAAAAAACTCTACTTTCTCTGAGCTGCTGAATTGTCTTGGTCTCTGTCAGTTCTGGCTGTTTCTTTCATGGGCTGACAGCTTGTCCCAGGATTAACCTTTCAATCCTGTAATGAAGCCTGCAATTAGATATTTGGTATTTAAACAGTGTAATATATAGCATTGTGATCCTACTAATGAAGCACACACAATTAGATATATGGGTTATTTAAACAGTACTAATTTTTATGATAGGTTACTGTTGGTATAGACACAGGTTTGGATGGTATGTCAATTCATGATCTGCATTTTCTTTTGTCAAGTATGGCAGGGTCTTCGTGTGGTTATAACATCTCCTAACCATTAGGAGGATGTAAGCTGTGAGATCAGCCGTGGGTTATTCCTCCAAGGGAGAGCCAATAGCCAATTAGATTTGGGATATAAGAACATATGGCTGCCACTAGCTGCACAGTATTTCAGGCAGATGAGGTGTAGCTGGTGCTGCGGGAGGAGTCTTGCGAAGGATTTGTTTGCTTCAACAGGCAGAGTATCACCAACTTAATTGGCTGAGAAAGAAAATGCAGCTTTGCAGTGAATAGATGTACCAGAAGTGCCAGCAGAAGGATTGACTTCCCTGCAACATTGAAGGGAAGAAATGCCTCAGATTCTGCAGACATCAGGCCCCTCTGTGGATCCTACTAGTAACAACTATTTTTTAATGATCCCTAACGAAAGCTTACCCTTCTAGGTGCTGCAAAGGGTTTTAATACAAGAGACTTTCTTAACTCCCCCCATAGAATAAAGAAATAAAGAGGGATATGAAGGTCATTCTCGCAGCTGTAGATTGGAACCAGCTGTTATAGAAGTTTTCTCTTGTAAAATCAGTAACTGCCTTCTTTAATGACTAAATGGACATGAAACTGTGAAAAGGATTATTTTCTATTCAGAACACAAATATAATGTAAGCCTCCTGTAAGCTAGCACTTAAATACAAGATATATCAATACGGAGGCCTGACTCAACAATGGATTATTCTACCAAGGAGATGTTGGCCAGGGGATCCAAGCCCCCACAAATGGTAAAGGCTCCTTGCCTCCTAACTGGGATATCTGCAGGAAGAGAGGCGATAATGCCCTGCTGTTGAAAACCTGATACAAACATGGAAAAGATGAATGGAGACCGCACTTGCAAGTATACAGATGGTCTCTGGGATGCCAGAGAGTGTTATCAAAGACCACTAAACCAATAAAGCAAATATAGGTCTCCTTGAGTCAAACAGATTGCTATTTTAAATTTGTCTCTTCCAGTAATAATGCCTTTTATTTTGGAAAAGAACAACACAGAAATTTAAATGCTGGAGAGGTTGTGAGGAAAGAGGAACACTCATCCACTGCAGGTGGGATGTAAACTTGCACAACCACTATGGAAAGCAGTGTGGAGAACCCTTAAAAGACTCAAAATGAGCCTACCACCTGACTCAGTCATACCACTCGGGTATATACCCAAAAGACTCATCCTACCACTAAGATACATGCACCCCCATGTTTATTGCACCTCTCTTCACAATAGCAAAGAGCTGGAACCAACCCAAATGCCCCTCAACAGACCAGTGGATGACAAAAATGTGGTACATCTACACAATGGAGTACTGTTCAGTGTTAAAGAAAGATGACATTGGGTGGTGCAAGACTTTAATCCTAGCATTTGGGAGGCCGAGGCAGGTGGATCTTTGTGAGTTCAAGTCCAACCTGGTCTACAGAGTGAGTTCCAGGACAGTTGGGACTACAGGGAGACCTTGTCTTGAAAAGACCAAACAAACAAACAAACAAACAAAAAAAGATGACATTATGAAATTTGTAGGCAAATGGATGGAGCTGGAAGCCATTATGCTAAGTGAAGTAATACAGTCCCAGAAAAACAAACGGTAAATTGTTTCCCTCATTTGTACATGCTAACACCAAATCCCCCAGATGAAAGGCAAGCTGAACAAAACTACTTTATATTTCTGTTTATCTGAAAGCAACTATGTTGTTACAATGTAAATCTCTCAACAAACTCTAGAATCCACCCACCACTTATTTTCAGACTCTGTAATTTCTGCATATGGGCGGAGAGTATGAATCCATATTTTAGAGTAATATAAAATTAATGGAGGAAAATGTGAATTTCTAACCATAAAAAAAGACAGAGAAAGATGCAGGACAGTTATCACAATGCATGATCTGGGGTGGGGTGGGGGATAGGGAAAAGGGAATATGCCTAAACTGAATTGGAAAATGATGTCTGAAATACACAAAAACACAAAATAAAAGCATTAAAAGAGAAATTTACTTCAATAATTAAAAGAGAGCTTTTCTATTTTAACGGAGCAAGACTCTCAGAAATGGACTCCTGCAGTCATTTTTCACAGTGCTTTCCACGGTGCACCTATCTGCCCTCACTGTGATGGGTTTCTGTGTCACTGACATTTGGTGTCATTCTCATGAGACTTTTATTGTAGGAATTCATTGGCATAATGTTGCCCTGTCAAATAAAATCAGCTAGTGAATCTGTGGAGATACATGTCAACGATGTGAATGTTCCCACCTGTAGGAGTAAGCAGCAACGTGTCGGGAGTTGGAAAATGGTAGAGCGCATTCCACGTGATAGTATTTTCTAGAGCAGAACAAGATTAGGTTACCAGTTACATTGAAAAGCAAAATAAAATAAAATAAAATAAAATAAAATAAAAGATAGTGTACCAAGGATCATCAGTTCAGTGAGGTTTGGCTCAGGCTACATAATCACCTGGGGCCATGTCATTGCACTATCAAATGAATCCACAGTGACAAGATATAAGATTCTCTATAGGCCAGATGGCAAGCTGTTCACAACCCATAAACACTCCATAGAAGTCCCAATCCTCTGAGATGGGAGTATGTTGTTGAGGTTTGAGAGCACAGTAACGGGGGAGATGGAATGGTGTTTCAAGTCAAAATTTCAGTAGAAACTTTCCTTCCCCAACAAGCAGAAGAAAGAAACTAGAGAATTATGTTTTGAAGACACCAAACCACTTCCAAGTAAAGGTCTTACAAAGGATGGATGTGACACCGAGTACAATGTCCACTTTGGGGTCCACGGCATTGACAGACAGAGGCCTTTCTGAGCCCTCATCTCGAAGAAGCTACTGTTCTAAGTGAACTGAACAGGAAACCAATCCTATGCTTTCCAAACATCAAAGAAGGGGTTAACCAGCAGTCCTTCTGAAAATGAAGATTTGTGATATCCAGCCTCAATTCAGGACAGTGGTGCAGTTTCCCGTGCATCGCATAGATGTAGAGAATGGGCCCTACTGTGACCTTGTGCACAGATAACTATTAAGACTAGAAAAAACATTGTCTCCTTAAATATGTGGGAAAGAAGAAATGAGAATTCAGTGGACTCTGCAGGAAAGTAAATCTGTCTCTGTTAGTTTGGATTATTGTTAAGACAGACTTTTAAGTGTGAGGACAAATTGTCTCATGGCCAGTCAGAATCTTTCCACAAAGAGAACCTTGTTTTTCATTCAGTTTGCTGAAACATAAGCAGTCTCTCTCCAACAGAAAGAATCAAAGCACTGGAGCAAATGGAAAAGAGAGAAGCACAGGGTAGTAATCCTCCATCCCTCAAGAACCTGTCAGGCCTGTCATCGGATCTTAAAACTTGCCAAGAAATCTTAACTGGGGGGCTCAGCTGCCCACTCAAGCTGAGTGCCAAAGAGGAGCTATTGTCTTGGCATGGAAGAACATGTCCTTTTGGGTATGTTCCCTTTCACTTTACTTTTTAACCACTGTTTTTCAGTGCTGAGAGATGTCAAGGTGGAAAGCATAGGAAATATGTGTTTTATGAGTACAGAACAAGAGAAAGGCATGCCAAGTTCCCGGCTGTCTTATTTTAACTAAGTGTATTCCAGAAAGTCTGCTGCCGCTACATGGCATGTTCTAAATAGCTAGTTTGGGAGTCAGATGCAGGCTATCAAAATGGTCTGTTCATGTTATTGTGGCAAAATCCCAATCAGAAGGGCTGTGTTGCTGTTAAAGATTTGGTATAAACTATTAATTAAAAAAAACTATGAAGACCCCTGATGGCATGCTACAGAGTCATAAATAGGATCCAGAGCAAGGACTAGGTGTTGACTGCCTTGTTCCAGCATCCATGTATGTGTACAAAAAAAAAAAAAGAAAAGAAAAAGAAAAATAAAGATAGTGCAATTCTATCATGCCAGGGTTCTGATCATTAGTGATGTGATCAGATAATATGTGAGAAAAAATGACAATCTCAATTATTATTTACTGTATTTTTGGAAATTACCTCCACAGCACAGTATGTAAGAGGTTTTAGTACCCTAAGGAGGTGTTTCTTGATTTATAGCACAGCTTATGTCAAGAGGGACAGTTGCTGTTCTAGGATTCAACATCAGGAGGGGTTCCCACATTTTACACTGTGCTTTGAATTTCATTATCTGTTGAAACTATTGCTAATATTCGTGGCTTCCATGTTTGTATTAAGGATCATTTCACTTTGCCAAAACCTCAGTTTTCTGGGGATGTTGTCCAGGTGGTAGAGTGCTTTACTAGTTTATGAGAAGCCCAAGGCTTGATCTTCCACACTGTATAAAATCAGAAGTACTGGCTCATACCTGTAATCTCAGCACTTGGTAGGGGGAGGTGAGGGAATCAAAAGTTCAATGTCATTCTTAGCCAATGAGCTCATGGCCAGCCTGGCTGGGATACATGAAAACTCTGCTCACAACCTTATGTAATCATATATACTTTAGAATACTTGGAATTTCTTTTTTGTGGATACCAGATTTTATTTAATCACAATGAGCCATATATATATATATATATATATATATATATTATATGTCACACATATATGTCTCTATGACATGAAAGGAGCATAAGTCTGTGGGAAGGAAGGAGCTAGCTAGGTGGTGGTGGGGGCTAAGGAGAATAAGGAGAGGAGATAGGAGCATGGTCAAATATATGATACATTGGACAATAAATGTGAATTATAAAAAAGAAAGCATGTTAATAATTAGTTAACTTTAAGGAAAAGGCACATTAGGATCAGCCATGATTTATTTAGTTTTTTAAATGTATTTAAGATAATATCCCAATGAAAATAATTTGGTTGTACTGAAATAGGACATCTCATTATAAATAAAAAAATGTTCCCACTTTTAAAGTTTCTGAACATGGATAAATTATAAAATAAAATATTGAAATTCTTGATTCTGTATTATGTGATATCTTCAATTATTGGACAGGGAGAGCCATGCATAAGACCTGTAAATGTTATGATAAAACACCAGTGCTTTATCATAACGTTCTTGTGAAAGACAAGGATGAGGGCTCTCTGATTTAGCATGGGAAAGTAGACATAGGTGGCAAGATTTTTTTTCTGATAATCTAAGTATTAGCATATAGATGTCCAAATGACATCTAAATGGCCCAGCTTTCTTTTAAGGTTAGTTCAAATGTAAAGATAAAATCATGCTTTTTGATATTTCATATTTCAATATTGAAAAAGTTGAAATTCATGGTTCCTATCTGTTGAATAAGCCTTTAAATAACATTATACAGTATCTTGTTACTTATACAATTATTGCATCAAGCAGCCACTCTTTTTTTTTTTTATTTCTGTATGTGTATCAATGTACTGTCTGCATTCAGGTCTGTGCACCCGTGTCGTGCAATGCCGCGGAGGTCAGAAGAGGGTGTCGGATTCCCCTGGAACTGGAGTTCTCCTGGAACTGGAGTTTCAGACGGTTCTCAGCCACCATGTGGGTGCTGGGGATCGAACCCGGGTCCTCTGTAAGAGCGGTCGGCGCTCTTAACCGCTAGGCCATCTCTCCAGCCCCCCAAGCAGCCACTCTTACAGTTCTATTTTAAATGATTGAGCTAAGAGGAGTTAAAATATTTATAATGGAAAATCATCTGGATAGAATTGGGGCAATATGGTTTAATCAATTTATTTTTTTTGAAATGTGCTTAATAGAAAGAATGAGTAACTGCTGCCTTGCTTCAAAATTAAATTCTATTGCCTTGAATGAGAGATCTGAGTATTAGCATTACATTCTATTTATGAATTATGCTGTAGTTTTTGTCAGTTTTACATCATAGTGGGGAGAATGGTACTGATTTACTGATGCATTTTAAAGGGAAATGCTACATTGGCAACAGAGGTTGAAGCAAGCTGAAAATCACATTGTCAGAATCTGAGCCTTGACGTAGTTTATGATCACTAGCTATTTGCTCTATTTATAGAGTGCATTTAAAGAAAGTTATCTAGTTAGATCAAACATGATTGATATTTTCCCATTGAATATTTTTTCAGTGTTTCTCTTAGAGCCTGCAAGGTGGTTATAAGCTATAAGTTATATGAAGTTCTGTGGATACTGAAGAATACATAATGCTATCCAGATTCATTATATTCATTTGCAGAGTATTATTTTCTGAATGTTCATCTTTGGTCTGATCAGCATCCATGATAATCACAGTAATTTTGAAAATACCAAGTGAATTATGAATACCCTCTTAAGCTATACAAATGAGAAGCTGACTGACTCTAAGTGGATTTGAACTCTATGGTCTAGTAGTATTTATGGTAATGATTGCCAATGTATAAAACATTTGGGCTTAAAAACTATGACAGGTAAAGAACAAGATTTTTGCAAGTAAGATGACTGTGAAATCCAATATAGGAACAAAGACAACAATAATTTACTTAACCAATAATTTATAAATAGAGTTAGTAATTTTTATAATAGCATTCAAAGTTTAGGATTATGGAAATGTTTATGATATGGATTAAAGCTAATTCTAAAAAAAAATAGGTGGGTACATGTGACACGTGTATGTATGTGTGTGTGTGTGTGTGTGTGCCTGCAGTTACATATACCCATGTCTGAGCATGTGTGCATACAGAGGTCCAAGGTTAATCCTGGGTGCCTACTGTATTGTTCTCCATCTTTTTTGCTGTTGTTTCGTGACTGGGCCATGTTATGTAGCCTGGATCTCACTAGGCCAGTCTGATCTCATACTTATAGAGATACACCTGCCTCTGCCTCCCAGGTGCTTCTCTGCCTTATTTTTGACACAGTCTTACATTGAAACTGGAGCTCACTGTTATTTGGGCAAGACTAGCTTGCCAGCAAGCTTTACAGATATGTCCATCTCCATCTGCCAATGATTGTATTACCAACACATGCTCAAATACCCAGGTTCTTTGTTGTTCTGTTTATTTTTTTTGTCTGTGTGTCTATGTGTATGAGGGTTTTGCCTGAACATATCTAAGTGTACCCATGAATGCAATGCTGGTGGAGGCCAGAAGAGGACCTAGGATCTCACAGTAACCACTGACATATCTAGCCCCTATGCAGCTTTTTGTATGAGTGCTGGGAATCCAGCTTAGTGCCTCCTGCTTGTAGATCAAGCTCTTACACACTGAGCTCCAAAGCCTGGAAACAAATGTTTTAATTCCATTTCTTGATATATTTTATTTTAATATTTTACTTGTTATTTTTATTTTATGTGTATGAGTGTCTTACATGTATCGTGCAATGCCCACAAAGGCCATAAGACTCTGATACCCCTTGGAACTAGAGTTACAGGGAATTGTTAGCTGCCATGTGAGTGCTGAGACTCAAACCTAGGTCCTTTACAAGAGGATTCAGTGCTCTTAAACCCTGATCCTTCTCCCCAGCCCCCTGATTCCTTCTGACCTTAAGTGTGCCCAAAGGCTACTGTGTTAAGTCTTGACCCTGATCTATGACATTTGGCGTAGGTAGCTCTTTAGGATATGAGAACCAGTGGAAGGCTGTTGTGTCTTTGGAGTGTTCCCTTGAGTGGAATGAGGGCCTCCAGCCTTTCACAGTCTGTCTCTTTACTCCACAACATCCTTGAGATGAGGGGGTGAGTTATGTGCTCCTGCTATGGTGCTATACCTGATCACAGGTCTGAAATGGGGAGGGCAAGTATCACTACCAGAAACCCCTGATGCTGCAGACTATACTAACTATTCCTCCTTGTAAGTTCCTTATCTCATGTATTTGAGCACAGTTGCAGAATGCTGACTAACAGAACTTGTAAATGACAGGAGCAAGGGCTGCATTTACTTTAATTTTTAAACAACTATTTATCATAAAATTTGAATTCTGGCTGAAAGTTTTAATGTAAGCTAATAAAAATTATGTTTATATATTTGCATGAAATGTGCTTTTTCAAGATCCTATACCATACAATGCTGTTATCCAAGGTGGTATCAGAGTAAGACAATGTAGCAGTTGTTAAATCTTAAGACAATAGATGAGAAGACAGAAGAATCATCAATCAAAGATCCATAAGATCCACTGATTCCAAAGCTTAAGAAGACTGTGGATGAAAATGGTTCGATAGCTGAATAAATTTGCTGTTGTAAGTTGGACAACTAGACTTGTCATTTCCTGAAAATTTTACATCCTTACTTGGACCAAGAATAAAACACAACCAACACATACTCTCCAATTTAGCAGATGTGTTAGATAACATATTGTACTATAGAAAAAAAAAAGATTTTGTGCTTCTTGTGTGAAAATTCAAGTGGCAAATATTCCCTGACTTTGAAATGCAACAGAGCAAAGCACTGAATTAGTAAAGCTCAGTCTATAATTACTACTTGTGCCAGGCTAGGAAAATATTTTATTGCAACTGACCTGAATAATAGAGTAGGGTGGAAAGAGTGAAGCTTGTTTATTTGAGACACCATATGAAAACTGTAACGCACAAAAGGGAAAAGGCAGCTTCAGTGAGAATAAAATATTCATGTTGATAACTTGCATAAAACAAAAGATGGAGTGTTTTCTGCTGGGAAATTACTCTCTTTGATGAGTTCCATTTATGAATGATGGAGTTTTAAATTTTTGAAAAACCCTTTGGTTATTTTTCCCCTTTCAATTCTGGTGCCTTTAATTTCAGACACAAACAGATGCAAGATTTTCAGGTTAAAAAGCTTCTTACTCTGTTTAAAGTTGAAGTTATGACATAAGAAAAAAACAATGTTTTCTTACAATGACAATGATTAGGAAATCAATAGTTAAGTCATCTTATTTTGAAACTGTCCTATGACAAAATATGTCTTCATTTAATTTGGTCATGACTGAAGCATATTATTGAAGGATGCTGAGCACTATATCTAACTAACAGTTTGAGATTTGGAAGCAATCTCATTTGATTGAAACCTACTAAATATAATGATATAATGTTTGAGTGGCCTGTGCACTGCATCACAAGGTTAAAATGTTTACTTCTTGGGGTTGGAAAGCTGTTGGCATTTCCTGGCGAGGTTATTTAACAAATTAGCACAGATTTGAAGCTTACTTATTTCCTATCAACATAATATACAGAGAAGGGGAAGTGAAAACCTGCCTGACTGCTAGAGACATGAGCTCCAATGGTAGAAGTCAGAGCAGTAAGAAAAATAAATGGGTAGATTTTAGCATGTAAACTTCGTTGGGTGTGTATCATACAGTCAGCATGCAGTGTGACATTGAAGGGGGCTACTTTTTTCTATCTCACAAAGAGTAAGGATAAGAATGGAGAAGAGTCCCACATCAAGAAGATCATCTATCATGATCAAGCTGGATTCAACCCAGAGATGCAGGGATGGTTCAACATACGAAAATCAATAAATATCATCAAGTATATAAATGGACTTAAAGACAAAAACCACACTATCATCTCAATTGACACAGAAAAAGCCTTTGACAAAATCCAGCATCCCTTCATGCTTAAAGTCCTAGAGGGAATTGGATTGGAGGGATAATTCCTCAATGAAATCAAAGTCATATAAGGAAACCCACAGCCAATATCATCCTAAATGGGAAATGACAGAAGTATTCCCTTTAAAGGTAGGAACTCGGCAAGGCTGACTCTGTCACCACTCCCCTTCAATATAGTGCTTGAAACACTTGCTAGGGCAATAAGGCAAGAAAAGGAAATTAAAGTAGTACTAATTGGAAAAGAGGAAGTCAAGCTATCCCTATTTGCTGATAATATGATTGTTTACTTAAGGGATGCTAAAAACTCCGCCAGAAAACTCATAGAAACGATTAAGAGCTTCAGTAAAGTGCAGGATACAAAATTAACCTAAAAAAATAAGTAGCCTTTCTTTACACCAACAACAAGCAACTGAAGAAGGAATACAAGGAGACCTTTCCACACACAATAGCCTCAAAAACAATAAAATACCTAGGAACAAACCTGACCAAAGATAGCAAAGATCTCTATAACAAATTTTTAAACCCTTGAAGAAAGAAATTGATGAAGACATCAGAAGATGGAAAAACCTCCTATGCTCATAGATTGGGAAAATTAACATTGTAAAGATGTGCATTCTATCCAAACTCTTGTATAGATTTAACGCAATCCCAATTAAAATCCCCAAGAGTTTCTTCACAGGTTTGTAAAAAAAGTTCTTAATTTCATTTGGAAAAACAAAAGACCCCACATAGCCAAAGCAACCCTGAGTGAAAAGAACAATACAGGGGGGATCTCTATACCAGATTCAAATTTTACTACAAGGCTATAGTTATAAAAACAGCTTGGTAATGGCACAAAAACAGACCCATTGACCAACGGAACAAAACTGAAGATCTAAACTTGATCACATATGATTTCAACCATCTCATACTAGACAAGGGGGCCAAGAAGACACAATGGAGAAAAGACAGCATCTTCAGCAAGTGGTGTTGGCAAAACGGGATCAGCACTTGTAGAAGAATGAAATTAAACCCCTTCCTCTCACCCTGTACAAAAGTCAACTCCAAATGGATTAAAGACCTCAACATGTAACCCCAAACTCTGAAGGAGATAGAAGAAAAAATTGGCAGCAGACTATAAGACATAGTCATACGAAAAGACATCCTAAATTAGACAGCAGCTGAGCAAGAATTAAGGTCCACAATTGAGAAATGGGACCTCATTAATCTCAAAAGCTTCTGTACATCAAAAGAAACAATCAAAGAAGTGAAGAGAAATCCCACAGATTGGGAGGAAACCTTCACCGCAGAAACATCTGACAAAGCATTGATTTCCAGAATATATAAACTACTCAAAAAACAAAGGAGAAAGAAAATGAATTACCCACTCAATAGATGGAACAAAGAGCTGAACAGAGATTTCACAAGTGAGGAATTAGAGATGGCTGAGAAACATCTTAAGAAGTGTTCAACGACACTAATCATTAAGGAAATGCAAATCAAAACCACTTTAAGATATTATCTTACTCCAATAAGAATGCCTAGGATCAAGAAAACAAACAAAACAAACGATGCCAAGTGCTGGAGAGGTTGTGGGGAAAGAGGAACACTCATCCACTGCTGGTGGGAATGCACAGCCATGTTTATTTCAGCTCTCTTCACAAGAACAAGGACCTGGAACCAACCCAAATGCCCCTCAACTGATGAGTGGATAGAGAAAATGTGGTACATCTACACAATGGAGTTCTATGAAGCAGTAAAGAAAGATGACATCATGAGCTTTGCAAGAAAATGGCTGGAGATAGAGGACATCATGCTGAGTGAAGAAGTAACACAGTCCCAGAAAAACAAACAATGAATGGTATCCCTCATCTGTGGATGCTAGTGCCAATTACCTAGTTGTAAGTATTTCCTGTGTGAGACCCCTTGAGCTTTTGTCCAAGTAGTTGGGAGTGATGCATATTGGAAACAACAACAACAACAACAGAAAGGACTGCATTAAAGAACTGACTGAAACTGTGACCTTCTGCTCAAAACAGTCAACTTCCACTTGAAGAGTTTTGAGAAAGGCTCAGAAAGAGATAAAAAGCATGTCTGGTGGATGCATGAGCTCTGGTGGGGAGGGGGAATGGGGGGACACGGGTCTATATTTTATATATATATATATATAAATTTAAAAAAAAGTAACACATTCCCCAGAAAACAAACGGGGAATGGTTTCCCTCATTTGTGAATGCTAACTCCAAATTCCCCAATTAAAAAAAAAAAAAGCCGAGCAATGTTATTGTTATGTTTCAGTTTATCTGAAAGCAACTGTGATGTTATAATGTGAATGTCATTATGAGCCCTAGAATTAACTTACCACCTACTTTCAGGCTTGGTAATTAATGTAAATGTGTGGAAGGTATGTATTCATACTTTAGAGTATTGTAAAATTAAAAGAAAAATTCTGAACCCCTGAACATAAAAAAAAGAAGGGAGCGTGGATGAAACTGATCAATGAATATCAAGGTGGTTAAATACAGCATGATGCTTTGGCATACAATTTTACAGTATGTGATGTTGCATGCATTTCAAAAGCCTCAAAGAAATAACTGTATAATTTTGTTCTGGACTGTGGAATTTTTAATCACAAAGAAATCATACATGTTTGAAAACCTAGACATATTCAGAAGTTTTAAGTTTTAAACAATGTATATATGCATGAAACATCATGTGACCCTATAAATATGTACAACTTTATATTTGTATATGTCAGCCAAAATAAATTAAATAAAAATAAATAAATGAAATAAATAAAATAAAAAAGAATGATCATATTAACTGGCAATCGGCTAAGAAACATGTTCAAAATTGTTTAATAATAGTAGTTAAGGAAAATACTATAAGAAAATATGAGATAATCGGTGTTTTGGCAACAGCTCTCCTCTTCATCTTCACTTTGCCACAGAAGGAGCAAGTATACTTGGCTTGCTGGCTGATTTCAATCTTCTTCACCATTTTTCAGAGGGATGCTCCATAGCGGGTCCCATATTTACCCATGATCCTGACCTTCTTGGTGTGTTTGACCATTGTGCCTGGATCTAGACCTAGGCCATAAGAGCTGTCCTTGCTGTTTTTAAGTTCTCAGGCAGCAGATTCCATCCCAGTCTTAGCTTTGATTTTCAATGGACTTCTTGTTAATCAAGTCATCCCTATGCAGTTCTCCTTCAATTACATCTTTTCACTGATGCCTTTTCTCATTAGTCAGTTTATTTATCCACAACTAAAATACTTCAAATCTATTTACATAGTAGTAGAAGATTCTGACACATGAAAGGGAAAGGAGACCAAATGACATGGGAACTCTGTGGCATTTGACTGAAAGGAAAGAATGTTCTTGTTTCCAGACTGCTGGAGACAGGACATGAAGAGGAAGTGATGAACTGGGTTCTGGTTTCCAGGAACTGGTGAAATCTTTATCAATGGCTATGCGAACTTTGTTTGAATGTGTGTGTAATGTGTGTGCACATTATTCATATACACTCCCAAATTCATAGATTTAATTTACCACATTTTTATTACCCTCATAGCCAGAGAAGAGGAAAATTTACTCTGAAAACTAATATTGATTTTTATCTTGATTTTGTTTTTGCCAAAGTGTTCTGTCCTGCCAACCTTTGTTATTTATAATGGTGATAGCTTAATTTATCATTGTAAAAAATTTACCTATCACTCTGGTGACACAAGAACTATTGACAATTTACTAGTCATTTACTTGTTAATTTATTATCAATCAATACATACTTCATTTTAGATAGAAATTACTGTCTAATTATTTTTATTTGGATGTTGAAAGGGATCTTTAAAGCCTCTACAATACTAAAATAAGACTGTATACAAGCTGAATTACCTGTTTTAGTGATGGTGGCAACTGGGCAGGAATGCTGAATGTGTGAATTAGTTTTACAGAAAACCAGTATAATAAAATGTTGATATAGTGTCATGAAAAATGTCACTAAAGTAATACATAGTGATGGCAAAAGGTGAGAGTAAGAATTTTAAATTAGGCATTGTAGAGATGGTCAGCAGTTAGAGCACTTGATGTTCTGTTCTTGAAGAAGACCCAGGTTTGGTTCTCAACACCCACACAGCAGCTAGCATCCTTCCATAACTCCAATTCCAAGGAATCCAACATCCTCTTCTGGTTTCTACAGGCATTGCATAAACATGGTATACTTAACATACATGCAAGCAGAACACTCATACACATTAATAAAACAATAGGTAGGGCTGGAGAGATGGCCTAGTGGTTAAGAGTGCCGACTGCTCTTGCAGAGGACCTGGGTTCGATCCCCAGCACCCACATGGTAGCCGGGAACCGTCTGAAACTCCAATTCCAGGAGAACTCCAGTTCCAGGGTAATCTGACACCCTCTTCTGACCTCCGTGGCATTGCACGACACGGGTGCACAAACTTGCATGCAGACAGTACATTCATACACATACAGAAATATAAAAAAATTAATAAAAAAAAAAACAAGTAAGCAAACTCAAGCACAGAACCGGGAAAATGAGCAGCAGACCCCAATCTTAGCTGAAGAAATATTGCAGCTGATTACTGTTGGAGGGAGTCTAGATAGTCTGACTAGACATCTGTAGATGAACGTGACTGAGGAACATTTGAGGATACTAACTTGACACAAGAGGCCTCAACACAAGTGACAGTATGTATGTGCTCCAGTGGGGGTATCATGGGAGGGTGCGGGGGGGGGCGGGGTTTGAAGGTTTAAGATTGGTTGAGGTATTCTGTATGAAATACACAAAAATTTGACTAAAATAAATAAGTGAAGTGAATACATTTTTGAATAATTGTAAGTGGACATCACTGTGCTGTTAGTACCAAGTGATATTTTGCATTCCTCAAAAATAAATAAGTAAATAAAGAAGAGAAATATATTAAATATCTGGGAAAGAGTAACATATATGACAGAATGCATGAAATCTGGTGGATGGGGACTAGGGGAGGCTGTGGATGGTGGAGAGTGTCTAAATATGATGATAAGGATTTAGTGTATGAAATGCACAAAAGAACAGTAAAAAATATATTAAAAAATCTGGGGAGGAGTGGCCAGGGGACCCTCTACAAAGATTTCTATATTCTTATATGTAAGAATTTGTTATGAACAGAAAGTTTTAGTTTCCATTCTATCCAACATATACATTTCTGTTCATGTGAAATAGTTTTGTTCTAAGATGCAGATATCTATATGGCATTGACTCAATGTCTTTTCAAATGATAATTCTTGAGAGATAAAATTATAATTGGTTAAATGATCTGATTGGATTGAGTATGAGCCATGGATCCTGAAAGGTCACATCAAAATGTGGAGAGGTGTTGGCATTAATGAGGCAGACAGTTGGTTTTATCAAGGAGGGATGAGTGATAAATATACAGCCCATCAAGCAATTTTTCTGCTTCTTTAAATTTTGCCCATTTGTGTGCATAGACATCAGTACAAGTGTCTGAAATACTGGCCCTCACTCATGAGGACAAAGCATAAACTGATTGCTGTGAAGTGTTTATTTCTGTGTTTGTGTGTGTGTGTGCATCTTTTTGTGTGTGCATGTCTGTATGTGTGCATGTAGGTGTGTGTTTATAAGTATTAAAGTTTCTGCATAGCTCTCAAATAGTTCTTTGTACTTGAAATAAATAAGTCAGTGCATAAACATGTATGCACTGACAGCATAGCAAAGGCAGTAAATGTCAAAGTCTCTAATATTTGCCCAAGCTGTGGACAACCAGGAAATGGCCTCATCTTTGCTGTTTTGTTTCAGGACTTCACTGCAGTCCAGGCAGAGCTAACATTCCACAGCATTTTACCGATTAAATGGAACGCTCCCCATATGGGCTGTCCAGCCACCTGTGCTCCTTGGGGTCTTCAAATGTGCTCCTGCAACTGAAGGCTGAAGTTTTTAATTGTATTCAATTTTAATTTTAAAAGCTACATATGGCTAGTACAATAGTAGGGTGACCTGCCAAGGGAATTAATGGAAAGACTTTTAATTCCCACTGCAATACTTCTGATACATTTGACAAGAAGTTTATATTTCTTGTATCTTGTGGCCTGAATATAATTGAAAGAGATATTTTCATGGCATAAGACATAACTTACATTGAGAAAAATTGTAGGCCTGGACAAAAGCTCGTTTTCTCAACTCACTAAGGGGAGAGAAACTGAACATGTTTGTAACAAGAAAATTCACCAAAACATGGAAGCTGAATTGCAGAGAAGGATTTTTTTCAAGAACAAAAAAGTTAAAATAAACAACTTTATGCTTCCTTTTTTAATTTTTTTAATTTTAATTTTAGTTTATTTATTTTCCTATATGTATGAATGTACTGTCTACATGCAGGTTTGTGCACCCGTGTCATGCAATGCTGCGGAGGTCAGAAGAGGGTGTCGGATTCCCCTGGAATTGGAGTTACAGACGGTTCTCAGCCGCCATGTGGGTGCTGGGAATCGAACCCGTGTCCTCTGCAAGAGTAGTTGGGCGCTCTTAACTGCTAGGCCATCTCTCCAGCCCCATGTTTCCTTTTGATAAAAGCCATTTTGAAGAAAAAACAGCTATCATAAAAACAGAAGAAATAAACCTGTGTAATAAATGGCTACCTCATAAAATAAAATGGGAAATTAGACTGTCATTTCCAACTCATTTCTCTCCATTATATACAATATTTTAGGTCTCCATTAACTGTTATTTCTAAAACAATTTTTGGATAACAGTGCATACCATCAACTATGTTCATTAAAAAGATTGTTTTTTTTAGTATTGACGACTTTAATCTGTGTGGAGTTTTATTTGTGAGTTTTACAGTAAAGTGATCTTTGTTTTTTAAAAAATGAAAGATTAGGAAATAGAAAAGTATTTATAACGAAAGTATATTTGGGACCCATGACTTGTCTCAGCTGATAAAGCTTTGGAATGCCAAGCAGGGAGACAAGCTAGGTCTCTAGAACACATGAGTTGAAAGGAGAAAGCTGACTGTGGTAAACCATTTGGTGTCTTTTGTTTTCTAGATCTTACCCAGTTGTATCAGAGTGGGATGATATCTGAGAGTGGTTTTAATTTGCATTTCTTTAATTATTAATGATGTTGAACACTTTTAAGATGTTTTAAGATGTTTCTCATTCATCTTTAATTCCTCACTGGTGAAGTCTCTGTTCAGCTCTTTACTACATCTTTTGAGTAAATCATTTGTTTTCTTACTTTTTGTTTTTTTTTGAGTAGTATATATATTCTTGACATTAATGCTCTGTCAGATTTATCACTGGTGAAGATTTCCTCCCACTCTGTGTGGGTTTTCTCTTGACTTCCTTGATTGTTTCATTTGCTATACGGAAGCTTTTGAGTTTGATGAGTTTCCCATTTGTTGACTATTGACCTTATTTCCTGTGCAGCTGCTCTCTGATTTAGAAAGTCTTTTCCTACATCTGTGTCATGTAGGTTGTTGCCAACTTTTTCTTCTAATACTTGCAGGGTTTCAAGTTTCACGTTGAGATCTTTGATCCACTTGGAGTTGATTTTTGTACAGGGTGAGAGGTAGGGGTTTAAATTTGTTCTAAAAATGTGATCCATTTTTGCTAGCACCAATTGCTGAAGATGCTATCCTTCCTCCACTGAGTTTTTTTTGCCCTTCTGTCAAATATGAGGTGGCTGAAATTGTATGAGCTCAAGTTTCGATCTTCAATTTTGTCCCATTGGTCAATGGGTCTGTTTTTGTGCCAGTACCAGGCTGTGTTTATGACTATGGCCCTGTCATATACCTTGGAGTCTGGTAGGGCCATCCACCCTGTATTGCATATTTCACTCAGGGTTGTTTTAGGTATTTGGGGTGTTTTATTTTACCATATGAATTTAAGGATATTTTTTCCAAGTCTGTGAAGAAGCTCATGGTGGTTTTGTTTGCGATTGTATTGAATCTGTATATCAATTTGGGTAAAATTGACATTTTTACTGTTTATTTTTCTAGTCCATGAGCATGGGAGGTCTTTCCATCTTTCGATATCATTTTCAATCTCCTTCTTCGGGGGTTTAAAAATTTTGTTGTAGAGATCTTTCATATCTTTGGTTAAGATTCTTCCCAGGTATTTTATTATTTTTGAGGCTTCTGTGAGTGGGAAGGTCTTTTTGCAGTTGAACTGCATTTTATGTTATGGTAATGTGAGATATTAAGAATGATCAAGAAATTAAAATTTTTATTTAATTGCTATGTTTTGTGGCAAGAAACAAGGGATAAATTGGATTGGTTGATTGCATCCAATTGACATGAACTTGAAACAACTCGGAAGAGGGAACTTTAACTGAAAAATTTCCTCAGTCACACTGACCTCTAGGCATGTCTGTAAGCCATTTTCTTGATGGATGATTGATGGGCGGGGGAGGGGTCAGGCTCACTGTGGGCACCACCATGCTGGGCGGGTGGGTCTGGAATGTATAAGAAAGGGAGCCCAGATGCCAAAGCAGACAAGCCACTGAACTGCCTTCCTTCTCAATCTCTGCTTTGGGAGAAAGTCATCCCCAAATAAAGTTCCGGTCTCCAGGTTCCTGCTATGAGTTCCTGCCTCGGGTTTGCTGAATGATTGACTGTTACCTGGAAGTATAAGACAAAATAAACCCTTTCTTCCCTGAAGCTGATTTTGACCAGTGTTTTAATCACAGGAATAGAAAGCTAACATAAACAGAAATGCTGCACAGTTTGGTTAAGAAGGGTATATTGATTTTATTTTTGAATAAACAAGTGAAATCTTAAGTTAAACATTATAAGTTAATTAATAAATATATTATTTTAGAGTAAATAAAGCAGCTGTTTAGTTGAGAAAAAATTCTATGTCTAAAAAAGAACATGCCATTATATTAAAAATTAGAATTTATAATTTAACTGACATGATTATGCAATGCCAAAAATTAAATCAAACTTCATTTGCTTAGGAATTAAGGTAAAAAATGAAAAAAGGGACCTCATTAAACAAAAAGAAAACAGTCAGTGTGAGCTTGAGGGACAAAGATTGGGAAAAATCTTCACCAGCTATAGGTCTTATAGAGGATTGACGTCCATAATATACAGAGAACTAAAAAATATTTAATAATCAAGAGAACGAATGATCCAATTAAAAATGAGCTATGGGCCTGATCAGAAAGCTCTCAAAAGAAGAAATAAAAATGGTTAAGAAGTACCTCAAAACTGTTAAACATCTTTGGTAATTAGGGGAATGCAAACTAAAGCTACTTTTTTCTGACCCCAGACAGAATGTGTAAAATCCAGGGAGCGGATGATTCCAAACCTGGTAAGGATGTGGAGAAAGCAGAATTCTCATTCACAGCTGGTGGGACTGCAAACTGGAGCCACCACTGTGGGAATCGGCGTGTAGAACACTTATAAACCTAAAAATAAATCCACATTTTGATCCAGTTATACCACTCCTTGGCATATTCACAAAGCATTCAGATCCTACTATGGAGATATTATACTACTTGTTGGCATATTCCCAAAGGACTAAGATCCCACTACAGAGATAATTGATCAATTATGTTGTTTGTGGCTCTTTTTTTCACAGCAGTTAGGAAATAGAAACCACCTAAATGTCCCTCAACTGTGGAATGGACCATGAAAATGTTGTACATTTATACAATGTGGTACTACTCAGTGGTAACGAAAAATTAAATCATGAAATTTTCAGCTAAGTGGATGGAACCAGAAGCTACTATACTAAGTGAAGTCACAAACTCAGGAAAACAAGCAGCATATGTTCTGCTCATTTGTGAATCTTAGTTCTAAATCCTTAGATGTATCGAAATCCTGATGTAAGCATAGAATCCAAGAAAATGGAAAAGAGGCATGAAAGTAAAGAGTAAAAATCTCTCCAGAGAGGGGACAGCTGTTGTCAAGGGAGAAATGGGGAAAATGGGATTATTTAACTGGGGGTAGAGTAGGGAGCGCTACACAAGGGAGAGACAGATAACCTCTAGGTGGTATGAAAACACAAAAGGAAATGTACTAGTTCAAAAGCCTACAGGAAAATATACATACAGTATACATATGAGTGCATGTGTATACCTGAAGGCTACAGAACAACAAAACAAAATAGTCCCAGGCAGGGGAAACCAACCTTCCAGTTATTGATCAGGGTAATCCAAGAAATCCCCAAATAACATAGACTACAGTGACAGTCTTTACTTACCATCCCAGCACTTGAAGATAAGACCCTATTTTGGAAGACAGGACATACTTCAGACCCAGGATTTTAGTGATCATGCTAAAAGTGATCTGGAAGTTCCTGCCTTGAACACTCTCCCATAGTGTCAGATGAGAGTATAAATGCTGCCAAAGGAGAACCCTAATGAATGAAAACTAACTAATGGGTAGTTTTACAGCTGGATGTAAGGACTACGAGCCACAGACATGATGGGTCCAGCAAATGATTTCAACTGGTGGAGTAGTGGCATTTTTATCTTAGGGAGAGGGCAATTAGCAGCTATCTAACTGGAATTTAGGTCCACTAAGTGAGAGTTGTTTCAAGTTTACTACTGTAAACATAGTCAAATATACATGGCATAGAGAAAACAAAATACTTTGTCACATTCCTGGACCAATGGAATTCCTCTCTGTATTCTAATTATGTATCTTCATATTTATAGATACATGTACCTCTCGCCACTCATCAAAGAAGTTTCTTTGTGCAAAAGATGAAGACTAGTCAAATCCAGAGAATGAGTGTCTGTGAGGGGCCCAGCCTTAAGTGAAACATTTGCAATACAACCTCTATAACTCAAGCTTAGGAAACATATGGCAACCATGGTCAGGAAGAATGTTATTGCATTGCTCCCATCTCTCATCTGTGAAGCTTCCTCATGCAACCAATAATGAGTAAATCAGAAAACCACAGCTGGGGAAAGTGCAGGGAATGTTTATCCCTGAGTAGGAAATCTATCTCAAAATTTTTCCACCCAAGGTTTAGGGATCATTGTGGAACAAAGGAAGGAAAAATGATTAGAGCCAGAGGTAGTAGATGACTACCAGGAAAAAGAGCTTTCCACACAGCTAGCGGTTACCCATATGAACTTACGAAATGTCAACAGCTAGAGCAAATCCCAGCACAGAAGTGGGGAACTGAGTAAAAAGTTCCAACAGTAGCTGAAGAACTACTGGCAAAGAATAACTACTAGCAGAGGGAATGTTGGCTTTAAGGGTATGTACTAGGTAGGTTAACCAGGTCCAGTGGAAGGAAACACACCCAACCATGTACATACGGTGACACAAACTTGACTTTGTAGGTCTTAATATATATGACAGAGTACATGGTACCCCTAGGGCAGTTGATAATAAGAGCGCAAATAGGACAGGGGTTCTAAATATGACCAAAATATACTACTTGAAGTAAAAAAAAAAAAAAGTAAAGAAAAAAAGTTAAAAGTATATTTTTTTAAGAAGGTACTCATTAGTTTGCCCCACACTAACCACTTAATTTTACTTTTTAAACATTATATATATATATATATATATATGAGACTTCAATTGTGTTCAAGGAATAAATGCAATTTTCTTAGAGTGGATCATGTTGTGTATAGTTCTTAAGCAGTGCTTTAAACCTAACTATTTTGCTTATACAACCATATTCACAAGTTCCATGTTAGGTCTGTAATAGCCATTTAATATTTGCTAATGGTAATTTGATATTTTTTACAAATCCCAAATAAATTTATTTCAGAGAAGCTGATAATAGGCTATTAGTCTGAATGCTTAACTGGTTTTCATTGTGGATCTTGGGAACAGAGTTTCAGTTTACCTTGATTGCTATATTTTGCTAAATCTTTTTTTTTATTCTCAGAATGTTCTTTTGTACATGAAAATGATATGATTTATCCATAGTGGGTAGAGAATTTTCTTAGTTGTTTTTACATTATTTGTAATGAATTCACGACAAGCTTCCAACCTCCCACACTGGCCCCCAGGTTGTTCAGTTGAATGCATTTACTGGATCACCAGCTGAGATTACAGGGTGTAATCTGTGGCTAGGGATCAGAGATTTCTCTGGGTAAATTTAATTTACCCTTGTGGGGATCAAAACTTATTAGCATTCTGTTCATTCCAACTGAGATAAAAGCCCAAAGCAATTAGAATTTTAAAAATATTTTCTTACATTAATATTTTGAGTATGTAATCTGTTTTTGTTCCATTTTAGAAATGGATATGGTATGTTTCAAAATTAGAACTGCATAGGCTACATTTTTTCTACATACTTGCTGTTGTTTTGGATTATTATTCTCAAACAAATATTTATACTCAAATTAAGCAATAGCAAAAAGGCAGTATCTGGATGCTCGCTTCATCCTACTTTCTAAATGAAGAGACTAATACCATTCAAGAGATCAAAATTATTCTTGCACAAAAAAAAAAAAAAGAATTGAGGCGAGAAAACAGTTTTAATCATTAATACAAGGGAGTTTGCCCCTTTGCAGTAGTGGAAGATCCTGAGCTGTGTCGGCCTCTGGGCTGTTGATTAGTCACACAGATGTCATGCTATTATCAAATATTATAGGCAAGCAAAACAGAAATCTGCATGATAATGTGGTTTCTTTTAAACCCTATTGTAACACATAAAGAAAATATTCAGGAACAGAAAAGAATGATAAATGTTGATCATAAACTATCAGTGTTTTACTTTGCTTTTAAACACTGAAATAACTTAAATTACTATAGGCTACCAAATAACCTTTTTATAATATCGTTCTGACAGACCATCTTGTGGATATCTTTAATGCAAGAGACCATAGATTATAAAAAATCTTGTAAAATACATGAAAATCTGTCCCTTCAGTGTCCCTTCTTGGCAGTGCATTTAGTGGTCACAGGGGTGTAGTAACATTCTGTCCAATCACACAAATCTGGGGACGTTAGAGTAGGGGTGAAAATGCAGCAGATGACTCCAGAGTGGCTCTAAGAGGAGAGGCAACATCAGCAGCCTACATGGACGTGTAAAATATTTTTACAGATGCATTAGATACTTTCTGATGGCAAATTGTACAATATATGTCAGGAAAAGAGTGGCATTGACATTAATTGATCACCCCTTTGGATTAAGTGTTTTATTTTTATTTGTGCTGTGTTTTAAAAATATAGCAGTGGAGATAGAGTCAGTATATTTTGTCACCTATGGTGATTTATCTGGAGTCCATAGGTAGAATTTAAGGTTATGATAGTCTTGGTTATAAAAAGGTCCAAATTGATTTTCATTAATTTTGAAAGGAAAATCAGATCCTTCAACTATGAGCACAGTCCACAAATTCAGCTGTATCTAACATACAACTTTAGATTCTGACATCAATATAAATTACATGTTTTCAAATTGCATTAGTGCTATAATAGACTTCTCAAACTTTACTATACATTATTGACACTTGAAAGGTGTGATAAATCTGAAAATTGCTGCTAGATGCTGTCTGCTATGGACTTAATAAAAGTGTGAATTGCATTATGATACAGAAAATTTGTATTTAATTTTGGTCACAATTTGACCATAGAAATGGTCTGATTTACCACACTGTACAGAATAAATGATCAGTTACTTCTCCAGAAAGGCTGCTACAACCAAATCGAACATTTTCACCACACAAAGAAACACATCTTAGTTAGGACTGCCTTCTTGGTCTGCTAAAAGTTAATTTTTTACCTTTGTCCCAATTTAGAGCAAATCTCATCGTTAATTCTGCTTGAAGCTAGCCACTGAGCTCTAAGCCATCTCAGTAGCATCCATGTGGCCTTGGCAAGCAACTACCTGAAGATAGGTGTTAATTATATTGAATTTAACTACTATAATGTACATGTTTATGAAAATTAAATACTTTCCCAAATTTTACAACCAGTTATTGAAAATATCCACAAAGAAGTTATTTAAACTTAACTGTATAATGATGAATAAATCAAATATTTTGTTCTAAACTATATTCTCCATATTAAATCTATGTTTTTTAATACACAAAGCTGAGTGTAAACTTGTTTTAAAACTGGATTTTGAGTCCTACTCATGTGAATTTTTTGAGTTATAGCATTTAGCATACATATAACTTTTATATGAAGCAAACAGGAATTAACCTCTACCCACATAAACATATTTCAACTATAACTTTATTTTCTTAAGCTGCTTTTTTGCATCATGCATAAAATATTCATATTATTATATCATGAAAATATCAAAAAATGGAAACTACATTATATCTACTATTCTGAAAGAGTGATATAAATGAATAAATAAGTATTTGACACAAAATAAATCTTTATTAACTGCACAGAGTTAAACATTCAGTCAATATTTGCAAATACATCAATTGACTGCATCTGATCACATAAGGCTGATATTGTCCACCAAGTAGAAATCAATTAGTGTTGTTACTTACTGTACATAGCAAGTCTCACTACTTTTATATTTTGTGTCATTGATGACTAAGGATGCGCAGATGAAAATGATAGAAGTTGCTCTGGGAATCACAGATGTGACAAACCAGCAAGAACTAGCATACAAAAATATTCAAAGTTTAATGGAAATTACTTTAAGAAATGTCTGAATATATCTTCAGTGAAAAGCTTGTGAAAGAGCTGATTCTCAATGTGGCTTTGAAAGCTGAGTTGGAATTTGGTAAGGTTACGATACAGACTATATCTTATACCTGCTGTGATGGTCACATATTTATTTGAATGTGGAAATTTGTGTTGGGCATGTAATCATTATGTGAATAAATTCTAAAATACCCACATCTTCATTTCTGGAAACTGTGAATGTTACTGTTACTGTAAATGTTATCGCAGAGAGGATTTTTCCAGATATTAATAATTGTTTGGAGATAAGAAAGTCCATTATCCTGGATTAAACTGATGGGAACTCAGTGTAATCACTGTTATCTTGAAAACAGGAAAGAATGGGCTATTTGATTGGAGAAGGTGACAAAGGGGCATGTGATGGGATGGAGGTTGCTGTGTGCTCTGAAGAGAGAGAGAACTGTAAACCTAGGAATGCAGGCAGTAAGTACCAGGTGAAAAAGCAAAAAACAAACAAAAAAAAACTTAGATTCACTATTCCCAGAACAATGAAATAACATATTTGTGCTATTCTGCGCCAATTTTTGTGACTACTTGTTGAACCAACACTAAGAAACTGAATTTTGACCCATAAATGACTCCGTCAAATTGGCACTGGATGTCACCTTCACAGGGTTATCATAGACTCGGTAGTTAGTATTGCAAACGTGGCTGGTGCTATTGTTCAGATTCTCAACACACCTGCATGGTGATGTGATCTGTACACATTAAAGCTATGCCTCTCATTCCTGTTACTCTGCAAGCTGACCTGGGGCTCACCTCCATACACCAGGAAGGATAAATGACCCACAATGCTTCCCTTGGAAAATATAAAATCCATATGTAACAGCACTCATATTTATTTCCAAGTTCCTGAGACATAACAGACATAATTCAAAAAATTTAAAAACACAACTTTAACATCAGATCAGAACTATAAAATAGTGAGTGGGAAATGGTTGGAAGATAGTATAAAACAGCACTTTCTCTGTTATTTAATTGGAAGACCTAGAAAATGAAGACACTTCCAATTAAAGCCTAAGGAAGTGTAGTCATTGAAACCTGTGAATATGGAAGACACAATAAGACACTGGAAAGCTACTTAAAAGTCAACAACAAAGAAAATGTAGTGCTGTTGAATCCAAAGGAAGAATTTCATTGGGTTACATTCACTCTTATCTATGAGAGAGGAGTAGAAAGAGGATCAATAATTGAAAAACAGTGTTGACCTTGTAGCCCAAGTAAGAATTCAATCTGTAGATGTTTTCACCAAAGGTTTGAGTAAAAGATGTTTATGACATAGGCTGTAATGGAAAGACTTGGGCCAAAATACATGAAACTGCAGTTGATGTATGAAAGGTAAGTCACCCGGGAAAGAACTTCTAGAAAGACTATGCTGCTTACCTTCCACAGCCTCGAGCTCAGCATTGATCTGATTGATGGTCACTGTGGTCATGACTTCTAAGTGGTAGTGTTACTGATCTTCACTAGGATAAATGTGCATAGCTATCCTAAAATTTGTGGGAAATGAAGGAGTGTTCTAAAGCTACAGATTTCTTTTCTATATAAATAAAAAGTAGTTCATTTTATCAGGAACCTACCACTTTGTTTTGCTTAATTTTATTCTTATTCCCATATGAAGCCAATTTCAACAGTTCCTACTTTTGAGCTAAAGATAGTCTTCTTTAAAAAACATAAGTCATTTTCATTTGAGCTATTATAAAATATTAAATCAATTTTAATTAAGCTTCCCTAAGGGTTATAGGGATGAGACATTTCCTTTTACATTTTTAATATATTTATCATACTGTGCTGTATTTTTCTGTGTAACGTGGACATAGGTCTTTTTTCCAATGTAGGATGAGGAAAGTCTGCTCCCAGCAATGGTTCCCCTCCTCACCAGGAACTGAAGCAGCGGCTACTTGGGGCTAATACAGGAGTATGTGTAAATTATCTCAAAGATTTGACTAAAAATCTCCTTTGATGCTTGAATATATAAGTATATAATCCAGTATTGTGTGTCTTTTCTAAGTATGATTTTTATTTATTGAGAAGATATTAATGAAACACAGAATATTGAGTGATTAAAGAAAAAAAAACTCTCTGAAATACATAGAATATTTATAGAGATCTTTTTTGTTGTTGTTGTTCCATCTCTGAGTTACTTACTGGGAAGAGTATATGCTAAAACTGGGAAAAGGGCTGCTCGTGTCTAAAATGAGGACTTCCAGCCAGCAGTTCATTACCAGGGCTGTTGTCTTGTGTTACTAGTGATTTATATATGAGATTATTTGGAAACTGATGTGACTAATAATCCAGCATTGTTATCAAATGGATCAAATACAAAACGAGGATTTGTTATTAAATATTACTCAGGTTACTTGGAAGCAAAAACTTTATTTTGTTAGCAACAATTATTTTTCCATTTGTGAAGGTTTCTTATGTTTGAGGTTTATATAACATTGTGAAAATAAAGCAATTAACACAGTGCCTTGGTCACAGAAGAATAGCAACTATTAAGTTATTACACAATTATATGTAATGCGTCTGTTATGCAACAGAGTTAGGATTGCTACTGAAGTGTAGAAATGTAGGTCAGACAATGTGATTATTGTAAAAAGCCTTTGTGTTCTTCAATAGGATTTTTTAACCTACTAAGCCTGGAGTGTGGAAGGACAAAAACAGGAAAAAAAAAAAAAAAAGGTTATGAGTATGACATGGTCTATTTTGGTTCTATTTTGTAACAAATGCTAGAGTATTCTAATGTTTAAAACTTAAAGAAAGTTTTAAAAAGGAAAGCAATTAAACAAAACACAAATGAGAAATATACTGGCAGCTTGGGATTGACATCATATCCTGAGGTCCACAGAAACCTGAGCATTCTCTATGTGTTGGAAGCCACTGGACTGATGTCATACTACTACTGAATAACGTTAGTGTGGTCGTTTGAGTGAGAGTGCCCCCCCCCCATAGGCTTTAAGTATTCAGAAATTTTGTCTCCAGTTGGTGGCACTGTTCTTGGAGGTCTTAGAAGGTGTGGCCATGCTGGAGGAAGTACCTTATTTGGGGCAGGCTTGGTGAGTTTAACAAGCCTTACGGTCTCCACTCACTCTCTCTCTCTGCTTCTTGTGCTCCTTGGGAGATGTGACCCTCGGCTTCCTGCTCCAGCCCCGGCCACCATGCTTCCCGCCACAATGGACTCTGATTCCCTGGAACCGTCAATCGTAAGCTCAAAATAAACTCTTCCTTTTGTAAGTTCCCTTGGTCATGGTGGATTTATCACAGCAACAGAAAGTGACTAATACAGATAGGATTGAAGATAGCCATTTGAAGCTGAAATCTGTGATGATATAGTTCAGCATATTCTGTTGGGATGATAAAAAAGGAACTTGAAGGCGATAGAAATGGCTCAGTGGGTTAAGGTCCTTGTCTCCAGACCTGGCTGTGATTCCCTGAACTCACATAAAGGTGGAAGGAGAGAATCAAGTTCTTAATGTTATCCTCTACTCTCCACATGCATGTCATGGTATGCTCTCACCCATAATAATAAATAAGAGTTTTAACTAAAAAGGAACCTGACAGTCTACACTGTTGGATGCTATGATTATTATATGAAGCATATGAATTAATTTGTTTAAAATGGCTCTGAGAATTTTTTACATGTATTTTGATGAGATAGCAGAAAATCATAAAATATAAAGCATTCATTCAAAACAGGATAATTAGAGGTATAACTAGAATTCCTCCAAGTTTAAAGCAGAAGGCATGAAGAATTAGAAGAATCTAGCTAAAACCATGGATTGCTTATGTATAAAATGTAGTTAGTTCCACCACTGGGCATGGTGGCATATGCCTTAATCCCAGCACTCCAGAGTCTGAGGCAGGTGGATGTCTGTGAGATTGAGGCCAGCCTGGTCTACATAGTGAGGCCAGCTGGGAATACAGGGAGACTATGTAAAAGAGCAAAGAAAATATAGTTAGTTCATGGCTATTAGAATACGTAAATGAATATTTGGCCTTTGTGTAGATTTTTAGGGAGAGGTATATACTTCAAAAATCTTCTTTTTCTTTTCTGATTTATTTTAAATGAATCATGACCATATGATTTGAGAGATTTGTGATATTTCCAAATAAAATGTCAAGTCTGAAGGACTACCCAGATTCTTGAAATTGCAAAAGGAATTCTTGAATAAAAATTCATCATAATTCATAGTTTAACAAAATTATATTCTCAGTTTGGGACAGTCTGAATAAGTAATTATAAAGCATTATATTGCCTATTTGATGGGCTGTGTTTTCAGTGGCTTTTTTTCCTGTTTTAGTTTGAATTTTTGCAAAATTAATACAGTATATTTTGATCCCCTGCCTATCTTCATCCCCTGACTGCCAGCCGTTTCCTGCATGCATACACACACACACACACACACACACACACACACACACGCATGTGCACAGGTTGTGTGTGTGTGTGTGTGTGTGTGTGTGTGTATGAAGTAAGGTTTGTGTCCGGAAACACCCTCATGTATGGGTTCATCCACTAGAACCTGGTCAACCTATCAAGAGTCTCACCCTTAAAGGAGACTGAATCTCCTCTTCCTAGCAGTCATTGGCTGCCAACAGTTTCTCAGTTAAGTGTGGGGTTCCCTCCCCATATCCCCATGCCTATGCTGGGCTTTTGTCTGACTTCAGCTTATGTGGGTCTTGTGGATGCTGTCACCATTGCTGTGTGTTCATAGGAGTAACTGCTCAGCTGCCTGAAAAACTCTGTTTCCTTGTGGTCATACACTACCTCTGGCTTTTACAATCCACCTCCCCCTCCTTCCACAATGATCTTGGAGCATTTAGAAGCAGAAGATCCATATAGGTATTTTTTGAGGGATAAACAGACTGCAGCTTCTAGAGACTATTTTAATCCTGCTGCTAAATCCAATCTGATGACTTGGGAAATATTTGCCAGTTGCTTACCACCTTTTTTTGATAAAATGTAAGCAATAATATTATTCTACATTACCTACAGAAGACCTTAAAAAATAAAGTAAACTATTTTTGAAGTCTTAAGATTATATTTCAAGTTTTGGGTGTGAATACAACTTAAATTGCTGAATGTCAAGCTCTGTAAAATAGTTTTAATTGAAACCCTTTTTGGGATAAATTAATCCTTTCATGGAAGCAGTAGTTTTACTTTACTTTTCAGTAACTGTAGTAAGATATTTAGCATTGCACAACTGCAGATTCTTATTGTCTAAATGAATGGTCATCTTCTTTTATTTCTTAGTACTCTTAAAAAGTCTCTGCTCACAAGATAAATTCTTTTATGGCTAAAGAAAAAAAAAATAATAGAAAAGTAAAATCTCCATCTTCTTGGCCTGAAACCATGTAACACTATTTCTCAAATGGAAAAGAGGAAGAGAGAAAAATGCGATGAACCCTTAACTGAGATGTGGTGGTAATTGCTTTTTTTTTTTTTTTTCTTTTGTAGCATCTCCTGGAAATGGTAATGCTTTCAAGTGAGGATCAAAGAGAATGACCTACATACGAAATAGATTGTAGCATGTAGTTACATTTTTCATCCTTTGTAATATGATTTTTGCATCCATCCTTCTAATAAGAAACAAAGCATAATGCTCATCTTTCTTTTTAAATGAGTTGTCACTAAGGTCAGATGGGGTACTGGGGAACTAGGGGAGAAAAGATGATTTGGAACAAAGTGTTAAAGCCAATAGATAACTCAGTCCTCACAGACCACCCCTGTGCACTTAAAGGAAATAAAATTCATGATTCAAAAATATGCACACAGAAATAGATATATTATCTCTTTATAATGGATGTATCTCTCTGTGTGTGTGTGTGTGTGTGTGTGTGTGTGTGTGTGGCCAGGAAAAGCTTATTCATCTGTATTTATTTTTAAATCCAAAGACTCTTCGAAAACTAATGTTTTACTATAAAGAAAGCTGATATAATGTCCTAATTTAGGCTTCTAATCATATTTAATGAAAAAAATAAAATTTTGTTTTCTAAGTTTATTCAATCAGATGCTCATATATTAGCAACATCATTTACTGATAATTTTTCACAAGGAAGGCAATCTCCTGTTAAGTCATGACAAGACTAAAGATAGGACATTAATGTTCTGGTTCCTAATGATGTAAATTTTCCTAGAGGAGAAATGAATTAAGATATTAGCTAACTTAAGGCATCAGATATTTTCACTGATGAAAAGGGCCTGAAGATGGGAGAAGTTTCAGTAACTACAAATTAACAGAGAAAGAACTCAGTGGAAACAGGGAAAAGGCAAATGACTCAGTTTGCAAATTCTTCCAAGCGCTGTCTTTTTGGAATCTTTTTCTTCTAACAGTCTAAAAATATATCTGAAGTTATTTATGTTAAGGTCCGTGGAGTCACATTAGTGTACACAGAGGTTCTTCCATGCAGGTTCATCCACTGTGGTCTAATCAGTCTATTTAGAGTTTCTCCTTGCCGGGCATGGTGGCGCACGCCTTTAATCCTAGCACTTGGGAGGCAGAGGCAGGCGGATCTTTGTGAGTTCAAGGCCAGCCGGCTACAGAGTGAGTTCCAGGACATTGCTGGGGCTGAATAGGGAGACCCTGTCTCAAAAAGACAAAAATCAAATAAAAAAAAAAAGCAGTTCCTCTTTAAGGAGATTAGTCTCAGCCTTCGATGGAGCAGTAACTCAGCTGCCAAATTCTTTACAGGTGAGAGCTGGAAGTCTGCTAGTCCATTTCCCTCCGCAGTGCAGTGTTTGGGTTGTTCGACGTATTGGGGTTTGAGGGGGTCTGGTGTGATGCTGACATATCTGTAGTTGTGTAGTCTCTATGAGACTCGGTCCCAGAGCTCCTGTGATAGGAGCTGTTTCTTTATGACACTGCTCATTCTCCGTGGATCACTACAGTCTTCTACCTCTCTTCCACAATGGGACCCTGAGCCACTAGGTAGTGAGGTTTAATATAGGAGTCCTATTCTGGAGGATCCGCTCTGCCATATTATTCATTCCTTAATCACTGGCATTGCATTTGGCATTTATGTGTTCAATCCACCCCGTTCATACGAAATCTTTGCAATGGAAAATAGAAGCATTGATATTTCGTAGCCACACTTCTTCCCTCGCTCCTACTGCTCTCTCCTTTAGGTCGTATGTTGGCTAGAGGTCACATGGTAGATCATGGCGAGTAGGATGGGCATCTACACGTGATATACATTCATCTGTTGTGATGGTGATTGTACTGTAGACTGCGCTAAGTCCATCTGTTGCAGAAGAAGCGTCTTCTTGATGAGTGAGGATGGCGTACTTGTCTGTAATTATAACGGACCCAGTATTTCGATTAGACAGATAAGTAAAATTACATTTGTCTAGAGATGTGACAGACACAGATTTTTCTAGGTACTATGGCATCTCCAGATACTATATATATTTGCTGTGTTTACAGTGGCACACATGATTCCTCCCCCACCTAGAGGTGCTTTAAGTCTATTAGGTAGCAGTTGATTACCCCTCTCTAAAGAAAAATCACACTAACTTGCAGCCATGGTTTTTTGCCTGGGCAATATTGTGCTTAAAAAGCTTTAATCTGGGCTGACATGTCTTTTTCTCTCTGGCAGTTGCCAGCATCCTCCATGACTTATGAGACTTGTCTTCAGGGAGGGGGCTTCCACTTCCTGTCTCCAGTCCTGTGTCTGAAGTAGTGCTTGCTTCAGCAATAGGGTCTTACCTCTAAGTCAGATCTTTATACAGTATAGTGTGATCTCTGTTTTATAACATCTGTAGATATTTTTGATACTATACTAAAATAAAAAGAAATCTATTAGTGACAACCTTGGTCGGTGTGATCTTTGAAACTCAATCATATTAGTGTCAACTACAATGAGTTCTGTCCATAAAGATGTTTAGAGTGCGGTTCGATTTATCATGTAACACCTCTTTCTATTAAAAGATAATTAAAATTAATTTCTGGCAATAATAATGTATTTAGAGTCTTTTAGAGAGACCCAAAGCAACTGATGGTTGTAAGCCAAAATATTCTTGGCAATATTGCTGTGTCTGTAAAGAGCTGTGAAGATGTACCACAAAATAGAAATGGATGAGTCAATATGTCTGCCATAATAGAAGATGCTTCCGTAAAAAGATACCTGCATTTTTTTTACATAATCAATTTATTGTTCTGTGGAGAGTCTATGTCTGTTTCTTGAGTATCTGCTCATTGTAATAATTATTGGTCCTATGACTCATATAAAATTTAACATGCACCCTCATTATGAGCATTATTTCTAAGTTAGCATCCTCAAACAAAACCCTTTAAAATTTACTAACTGTATACCCAGATAAGAAAACATAGCTTAAATAAACACTACTGGGACAAAATGCTTTACTTGGGATTGGTGTCATATTGCTTGACTATTTTGCACAATTACAAATCTGAATTAAGTAATCTGTACCTACTAAACTTCTTGCTTTCTGATACTCCAAACTGTGCTTGACCTTGTAGTTCAGTGATACTTTGTAGAGATGAGCAAATGAATCCAAATTAACTGAAGGAGTCATGAAAACACAACACACACTCACATCAAGCACACACACACACAACTTACCTTAGTATTTTTTTTTTTTTTTGGTCTTTTTCAAGACAGGGTCTCTCTGTAGCCCTAGCTGTCCTGGAATTCACTCTGTACACCAGGCTGTCCTTGAACTCACAAAGATCCGCCTGCCTCTGCCTCCCAAGTGCTAGGATTAAAGATGTGATTAAAGACGTGTGCCACCATGCCCTGCTTACCTTAGTATATTTTATTGACATCACAGATGTTTCTCACATACCCAGATATGAAGGCAATGTTTTCTTACAGGGACAAAAAGTGTATCTGTATTTTGGATTGTAGATGTACTTGGAATGTAGGTCAAAATGTCATGACTACATGGGATCTTAGATATAGTAAGACTAATCTCAGCATTTCACAGAAAGAAAAGTGAATCTCAAGAGATTCATGAAAATTCAAGAAACTTCCTACTTGTACAAGGTGCAGCCCACAAACCAAGGAGTTAGTCCAGTGGATGTTTAGTCAAGTTTGTTGAAATGTTCTTTGCAGGAGAGTAGTTACCCTTGATGCTGGTATGCTGATCCCAAGCATTAAGCCAGGCTTGGCTCTGCATCACCCCTCCATCCCCTCTATGTCTATCTAGAAATCAGTCACATTATTTCAACGAAACATAGGAATTTCTTAATAAGCTATTCTATATCACATAATCAGACTATAATCCTTTAAATATTCTCACAATTAAGAGAAATGACATGGCCAGTGTCACAATTCTAAATATGCTTTGATTGTTTGAAGATTTCCAATATAAGACATTAACTTGTCTATCATTTCAAGTTTGGGGCATATAACCATCCTAAAAGAAGAGGTTTTCTTCCTAAACTTTCAGCATGTCTATGTGTGGTGATGGATACTTGGAGTGGTCAAGTTCACATCTTAGCACAGTACACCGAGCTGTCTCTTAAGCAGAGATTACTCCCAATTCTCTTTGCAAGAATCATGCAAATTTATTGATCACAGAGATGCATTTTGTTTTGTGGACATAGATGGAATTTGAGACATGGCTCTGTCTAGGTTGGATATTATAATTCATAACTAGAAATATTTCAATATGTATGCCTGGACTTTATTTCTTTTATTCATGTTGAACTGTTTATTGATTTGCTTTGTTTAGAAATCTTTGATGCTCAGTACACAAAGAAAATATTCATGAAAGTTCTACTTTTCATCTAACTCTTTATGTTCCAAGTCTGAACTTCTCCATTTGTCACCAATTAGGCCAACCTTTAAGAAACTTACCCTCTGCTACTATGGAAAAATCAAGCAGCCAGAGCCTGAAAATTCTCATAACTGTTATTAGTGAGTCTGGGGTATTTCAACTGAGTGGTCTGATGGTCAAAGTGTCATCATCCATGCTTATATTAGAAATGCTGTGTACAGACTTGCATCATTATCCAGACATAATTTCATAATATGTTTATTTACATATCATTTAGACTTACTATACATATTAGAGAATGTGTGATTTTTCATTTTTTTTCTGGAGAAATTATACACAGGAACACTATATTATAACTTAAAAAAGAAGCACAACTAATTTATTCTCTTTATTGGTTTCCTTCTTTCACATGGGTGTCCCAGGATATAAATTACCATCCATTTACTGTTAATATTAATCTTATGGAGTTGCTAAAGTAAATAATGTACATGCATTTAACTCTTCCATGATGATCAAGGCAAAAGTCGCTTTAATCTGAAGCATATAGAAAGGAAACAAAGTCAGCATACTACATACATAATGGGAAGGCCAGTTCAAATTATAATAAGCCTTTTAGACTATCTGCTACTTCATTTGATTTTATATCTAAAGAATTGTAATAAGAAATAAGAATAGATTATTAAATACCATATTCACTCCTCCCCCAAATTTATATATATATATTCAAAAAAAAAAAAAAAAAAAAAAAAGAGTTTCTCCTTTAAGGAAGATTAGCTCGCCTTCATGGAGCAGTAATCAGCTGCCAATATTTCTTCAGGTGAGGCTGAGGTCTGCTGTCCATTCCCCGAGTTCAGTGTTGGGTTTTCGACTCATTGGGTTTGCATGGGTCTTGTGGATGCTGACATCATTGCTGTAAGTTCATATGAACATGGTCCCAGAGCTCCTGTGAATAGGAGCTGTTTCTTTATGATCACGCACTTCCTCCCCTGGCTCATACAGTCCTTCTACCTCCTCTTCCACAATGGACCCTGAGCCCTGGGTAGGTGAGGTTTAATATAGGAGTCCTTTCTGAGGACCCACGCTCTATAGACTCTTATTCCTTACACACTGGGCATTGTGGCATTTTGTGTTCATCACCCTCTGTTGCATGAGAAATCTTTGCCAATGAAATGAGAAATGCATTAGTATTCTCTCTACCCCCTCTCCCTTTAGGTTCCGTAGTTGTAGAGGTCACATTGTAGATACATGGCTTATGGCTGGGCATCTCACAGATACTCATTCTCTGTGTGTGACTGGTTGTAGAACTCTAATAGTCTCCATCTGTTGCAAAAGAAGCTTCTTTGATGAGTGATGATGGCGTACTTGTCTGTAAATATAAGGATCCATATTTAGCATATAGTAAGAAATTACATTTGTCTAGAGATGTGACAGACACAGAGTTTTCTCTAGGATCTATGGCATCTCCAGATATATATATATTTGGCTGTGTTTACAGTGGCACACATGAGTTCCCTCCCACCTAGAGGGCTTTAAGTCTAATTAGGTAGCAGTTGATTACCCCTCTCTAAGATAAAATCACCACTACTGCACCATAGTTTTCTGTGCTAGCCATTATTGTGCTTAAAAAGCTTTAAATCTGGGGCTGGACCATGTCTTTTCTCTCCTGGCAGCTTGCCTAGCATCCTCCATAACTATGAGAGCTTGTCTTCAGGGAGGGGGCTTCCAGCTTCCTGGCTTCCAGTCCTGTGTCTGAAGTATGTGCTGTCTTCAGCAATAGGGTCTTACCTTCTAAGTCAGGAATCTTTATAAAGTAATAGTGGTGATTCTCTGATAACATCTGTAAATATTTTTGATACCATAAAATAAAAGAAATCTATTTAGTGACAACCTTGGTCGGTGAGAGCTTTGAAACTCATCATATTAGTGTCAACTACAATGAGTTCTGTCCTATAAAGATGTTTAGAGTGCTGTTCTATTATCATGTAACACCTCTTTCTATTAAAAGATAAAATTAAAATTAATTTCTGCATAAAGTATGTATTTAGAGTCTTTTTAGAGAGACCCAAAGCAACTGATGGTTGTAAGCCAAAATATTCTTGGCAATATTGCTGTGTCTGTAAAGAGCTGTGAAGATGTACCACAAAATAGAAATGGATGAGTCAATATGTCTGCCATAATAGAAGATGCTTCCGTAAAAAGATACCTGCATTTTATTTTACATAATCAATTTATGTGTTCTGTGGAGAGTCTAATGTCTGTTTCTTGAGTATCTGCTCATTGAATATTATTGGTCCTATACTCATGATAAAATTTAACATGCACCCTCATTATGGAAGCATTATTTCTAAGTTAGCATCCTCAAAACAAAACCCTTTAAACAATTTACTAAACTGTATACCAGATAAGAAAACAGAGCTTAAATAAAACACTACTGGGACAAAATGCTTTACTTGGGATTGGTGTCATATTGCTTGACTATTTTGCACAATTACAAATCTGAATTAAGTAATCTGTACCTACTAAACTTCTTGCTATTCTGATACTCCAAACTGTGCTTGACCTTGTAGTTCAGTGATACTTTTAGAGATGAGCAAATGAATCCAAATTAAACTGAAGGGGTCATGAAAACACACACACACACACACACACACACACACACACACCTTACCTTAGTATTTTTTTTTTTTTTTGGTCTTTCAAGACAGGGTCTCTCTGGAGCCCTAGCTGTCCGGATCCACTCTGTACCTGGGGCTCCTTGAACTCACAAAAGCTCGCCTGCCCTGCCTCCCAATGTGGCTAGTATTAAAGATGTGATTAGACGTGTGGCCACCATCCCGGCTTATCCTTAGTATATTTATTGACTACACAGATGTTTCTCACATACCCAGATATGAGGCAATGTTTTCTTACAGGGACAAAAAGTGTATCTGTATTTTGGATTGTAGATGTACTTGGAATGTAGGTCAAAATGCATGACTACATGGGATCTTAGATATAGTAAGACTAATCTCAGCATTTACAGAAAGAAATAATCTCAAGAGATTCATGAAAATCAAGAAACTTCCTACTTGTACAAGGTGCAGCCCACAAACCAAGGAGTTAGTCCAGTGGATGTTTAGTCAAGTTTGTTGAAATGTTCTTTGCAGGAGAGTAGTTACCCTTGATGCTGGTATGCTGATCCCAAGCATTAAGCCAGGCTTGGCTCTGCATCACCCCTCCATCCCCTCTATGTCTATCTAGAAATCAGTCACATTATTTCAACGAAACATAGGAATTTCTTAATAAGCTATTCTATATCACATAATCAGACTATA
>VZQC01002004.1:1027481-1046228 GCA_009823505.1 Rhizomys pruinosus | reverse complement strand
TGAAGTCTTCATTTTTTAAACATAACAATTAATTTGTAACTAACTTTATTTTTAAAAGTTTTTAGTTAGATTTTTGTGATTTTTTTCCCTTTCTCTAAAGATTGCATTTATCTTTTAGTTTGATATTATAATGAAGGAACATGCATTTGTCTCCAAAGATTTAAAACAACTACTATCAAAAGCTGCTGTGGAAGCTGGACAGTGGCTCAGTGTTACAGTCTGTCTACCATGAGTGAGGGCTGGGGATTACATTTCTAAGATTTGAAAAAAATACATTTCTTTAATTCAAGAGTTCTAAACCCACAATTTCATGCTTGCTCTAATTCAGGAGTTGAATGAAATCCTGAGACTTCAAACTGATTTCATACAATTTGAAAAATCAAATGATGATGCCCTTTCCCCTCTATTTTTCTTTTTTTTATTTGTAACATTTTATGGAATTTTTATGCATTTCATACATAATCTTCAATCAGTCTTAATCGTCTTTATACCCAGTTCTCCCTCGGCCCCTCCCATAGGCCCCGCCCCTCTGGAGTTCATACTTCTGTCATCCATGCTAGGGTCCATTGTGGCAAACTACTCTCCCTGCCCACTCCCCAGTGCCATCTCATCCCCTAAGCTCTAGTCAGCCTATCAGGAGTCTCTTTTCTAAGGAAGGCCAGGTCTTCCTCACCCAAAGCCATCTGCTGCCAATATTCCTCATCCAAAGCTGGGCTCTGCTATCCCTTTTCTGCAGCTCTGTGCTGGACTTTTGACCAGCTGAGCTTGCATGGGTTTTGTGCATCCTGACACCACTGTTGTAGGTTCATATGAACAGGGTCCCATTAGCTTGTAGGATTCATTTCTGTTTGGTCTTGCATTACCTCCCTGGCTCTTACAATCTTTCTGTCCCCCTCTTCTGCAATGTTCCCTGAGTGTTGGGTGTGTAAAGCTGAATATAGGCAGCCTGTCCTTGGATCCACACTCTGTATACTCCTAAATTTCATGATTTGGCCACTCAGGCCCTTTTGGGTTCCTGGTTTCCTGTTGCATGGAGGAGCTTCCTTAATGAGAGGCAAGAGGTAGTTAATGCCTTCTTGGGTCCTTGTTCTATGATGCTTGGGGTTTATGTGTAGAGGTTGCATTGTAGATGTGTCGCCTAGGCATGAGCCATTCACAGACCATATCTGTGTGCTAGTTGTGGGACTCTGTACTAATCTCATCTGGAGTAAAATAATCTTCTTTTCTGAGTCGTGTCTGAGATATATGTCTGTAAATATAAGGTTACTTTTTATGTAGTCAGTGAAATGTTACCTTAGCCTAGGGATGTGTCAACCTTGGGGAATTAGCTCAGATCTACGACCTCTCCGGTTGTGTGCATCTGACTATGTTAACAATAGCACACATGAGTTTCCTCTCAGTAGGTGGGCTTTAGGTCCAATTTGTTAGTCATTGATTTCCCCCTAGATAGAAGTGCCACTGTTATTCTGATGTTGTATGCTGTGCTGGTCATTTACATGGTCTTGGGGCTGATGTTGGGTCATCTATTAATGATATCCCTTAGTGTCTTTCATAGTGTTCTTCAAAGCTACGAGAACTAGCTTTCAGGTGAGGTGGCATCCAGCTCCATTGCTTAAGACTTGGTCCCCATCTTCATCAATAAGCTCCTGCCTTCATGTTCTGGGAGGCAGTCAATGGCTGTAGCAATGGCTTGTGTAATTTTGGGAGTCTCTTGAGCTACCCTGTCCAATGACTCAGGAAGGTTTCTCCTGTCTGGTAATATTTCTCGATATTTCTTCATCTTCGCATATGGGCTCATGTAGAGATACTGTATGTGTAATTTGTCAATAGATTATTAGTCTGGTATTATTATCTCAGTTTTTACCCCAGCAGGGCATTATGTATCTCTGCTCTCTCCCATTACCTGTCCAGCCCTCCCTCTATGTCTTCTCCATTTAAAGAATTCCCACTTCCCTTGATCCTGCTGGTCTCCTACGGTCCCACTTCTCTTGGGCTCCTTTTCCCCTTTCCCCTGTCTTTCCTTCTATAACACTTCCACATTCCTGCCATTTAGAGACCCTGATTTTATCCACTCCTCCCTTGGTAACAATTTACTTTCAATGCATTTAGATCTCCCCAGCCATACCTCCCCTTGTTATCCTCACAATTTAAAGCGCTCTGTAGTTAACTTTAAAGAAAAGCTATTTTTCTATTCTCTCTAGTAAGTTTCCCATATCTATCAAGCAATTCTCCATCTCTCAGCAGATGTCCTGCTTTGGTGCTTGCAGCTAAACTCTTCCAAGCCAGGATGGATTCTCCAGGCCGTGGGCCCTTTCACATAGTTCTGGCACTTCAGAGATCAGTTTTAAGCCTTGGGTCTCTTTCTGGCCACTGTTCTTGGGACTTGACTCTGAATATGGATTTTGTAGGGTTCTTTCCCAGCTCTTATATGAATCACATTGCTTAACTACCAGCACTTAATAAAATGGAAGTCAAGGAACCTATAAAGATTTTAAGAACATCATTAAAGGTTACTAAAGGTGAGATCTGCATGAGCCGGGGCCTGGGACACCCACCTGAGAGTTAGAAACTGCATCCTTCCAGTGTGGGTTGGCCTGGAAGCTTTCTGCACCCATCCTTTGGGGATCTGATGAGGTTTGCCTTAAATAGACATGGTTGATTAACTCATAAGCCATGCAATTAGCTTAATTGCCAGCTTCCCATTCCTCTCATGAGAAGTCAGAATGAATCTTTGGTTTTTCTTATTCTGCCCTTAGATGACACTTTTCTATCAATGGCATCAAGAGATGAACTGTCACCTGCAGGTTCTAGAGTCTAAGGTTATAGCTTAACTTCTTATAATGATTTTCTGGTGACTCAGGGCCCATGTTGTATTTTGCTGCAAATGTATCTTTGTTTTCCACCTTTTCTCTTCTTTGACTCACAAGTTTCTTCAAAAAAATCTTTCTTGGTTAATTACTGGCTTGGGCTTTTCCAGTAAAGAACCTAAACTTTAACTCAAAGAAAGTTACTTAAAACACACATAAAAATATTTTATAAGAAAATCTACTAACATAGACAAGGCAATAAAAACCTTTTATCATCGGTAGCTTTTAGAAATTATTTTTGTTCCTCCCTAACTAGCTTGATAGTAGACACATGGGATTTCTTAAGCCTGTCATGCTTTGCTTAGGATGCATGTACAAATGTCCGATACCTGATTTTCTCTTGCAGAACATCATGTGGATGTCAGTTCAGGTTGTTCTAGTCTCACAAAACATAGGATGCAGTTTATTTTTTTTTGTAATGGCTTCATGTGTGTATGTATTATAATCAGATGATAAGAGAATGCAAATAGAGAAGAGATTTTCCAAGATCTGTCAGTTAAGTTAGAGTTGACTTTCTTCCCGCATAATAACAAGCAACTGTGTTATTTGAATTTTTCTTGATTTTCCCCATTGCCTTCTTCTCTGGTCTTTAAGCATTGCATCATCTTCTTAATGTAGTAAGGAAAACAGCATATGAAATATGTTTATGTGTATCTTTGCTCTTTCCCAGTTCTTTAAGACACACACATTGATCTGCTATGGGATAATAGAGAACAATGTGAATACAATGGTACATATTGGAGTTTTATCTGAAATAGGCCAATTATCTTGAAATCTTTGTTTAGTTAAAAGATTTTCTGAGTTCTTCTAAGTCTTGCTAACACACAGGGACTAGCTTGGAAGACTGAGTAGATTCATAGACCTTATTGGTCAGGTTCCTCTATAATTTCTATAGTTCACAGAAGGCTCCCTTTCTCTCCTCTGTCCTATGGTTGTTAAGTGTGCTTCTTTAAGGTAAAATGAAAGGAAGGAATAGCTGGAGCAGAAAGCCAGATGAACCTTCTTTCTATCCATTGAATGACATGGTAAGAGGGAACACAGAGGGGGAGAAACGTATGCAAGATCTAACGGTTCCAAACAATTACACACTCTTCCTCCATCATGTAGGAATAAACCTCGAGGATGGAGTTTAGAAACAGCCAGTTACATCTACTTAGAAACTTAGAAGAGTGACACTCGTAGTAGAGCCCATGGGAGGCCAGAGACTGTGTGGACAGGGACATGCAAAGATGCCCAGTGGCCAGGAGAGGTCCAGTGCCCTGGCCTTAGTCAGGCAGGACCACACATTCAAAACAACTCACTTGAGAAGAGATCAGGACCATGGATCCCACAGTCTTTGTCAGCAAACTCAGCACAGCCCAATGCTACAGTTCCAGACAGCATTCTGAAACAACCGTTTCCATGACTGTTATGGTTTGAATCTGAAATATTCCCCATACTCTCATGTTTGAGTGCTGTTCCCCACTTTATAGTGCTCTTATGAAGGCTATGGACCCTTTAGCAGGTGTGGCCTGTCTGGCAGAAGCAGATAACTGAGAGGTAGCCTTTGGAGGATTTACCACTGAGCTCTCTGATGGCTCATTGACTGCTGTAAGAACAATGGTATTTTACTCTAATGCTATCATGCTGTTAGTTCTGGAATGTAAGGAAATTCCTCTGAAACCATGAGCTTAACATTGTCTCTTTCCTCCCTTAAGTTGTTTTGGTCACAGTGACACAAAAATAACTCAGCAGAAGCCTTATGGAAAGGAAAAAATCTCACAAAAATGGATGTAATTCAGATCAGAAAGAGACTGAAGTTACCTGAAGAAAATGTCAAAGTGACAATCAGATTAATCATATTGGATCAAACAACAATCAATTTTATTTGCTATCCAAATTAATTTATGAGACTTCATGAAGTAACTCATCCAGAAGAGAAGGAGAATGATGTACAATCTATAAGCATTTTCTGTACTGGGTGTTCTTTGAGCCAGTTAGTACCACCTAGTCTATGCAAAAACAAAACACACAACAGAAACCACACAAACTAACCTCTTCCCTTGAAACTATTTTGCAGGTAAAATAAATTCAACTTCCTGAAGGGACCGGACAGCATTTTGAAACACAATATCTTGGAGTTAGAGTGGCTAAGACTATGTAATATTCTTGTAGAAGACCTGAGCTTGACGTCCAGCACCAAGCTCAGGGAGATCACAACATCCTTTAGCTCCATCTTTAGGAAATCTAACACCCTCTTCTGGCCTCCTTGAGTACCTGCAGTGACATGCAAATACCTACACATAGACACACATGGACATATACAAAATTAAAAACAAGTAATTGAAACAAAAGTCCTCATTGGAAGAAGAAGCATAAAAGAATATCTCTGTCAACCTTTAGAAAGCTGGAAGGGTGAGAGCGATCTACAAATTCATCAAGTTTCTTTCTGTCTAGAGGGATCCTGGAGTGTTTAACTGGTTCAGCCTTGGCCTGACAGAATTCTGTACAAAGCTAAGGCTAGACCCTGGAATTCCAGACTTTTGCAGTCCTGTGTTAGTTCTACCACAAAGCATCTAACCTGAGTTCTTGAAGTCCAGGATACCAAGTCTTAAGGCTATGAACTTGGTTATGATCACTTTTGGCATTACTTCCTACTGTGTGAAATATGCTAACTGTGCATTTGAAATAAACTTGCCACTCAGGTCTGTCCACAATGTGCACCCAAAATAGACTCATGCAATGAAATTAATGTGTAAAAATTTCAATCCTTTTTATAAAGTGTTTTTATTGATGTTTTGCATATTTCATACATCATTTCTCAGTCCAATTTATACACATTCCCATTCCCATGCCCTTTCCTAATCCATTCTCCCAGTCTATGTTTTTGATTGGGGAGTTTACACTATTAATATTTAAAGTTATTATTATTTTTTGGTCTTTTCAAGACAGGTCTCTCTGTAGGCCCAGCTGTCCTGGAACTCACTCTGTAGACCAGGCTGGCCTTGAACTCACAAAGATCCGCCTGCCTCTGCCTCCCAAGTGCTAGGATTAAAGGCGTGCACCACCACGCCAGGCAAGGTTATTATTAAGAGATGTGTTTTGCTTCCTTTCACCTTGTTCTCTGTTTGCATTCTTCATCTAGGTTTGTATTTCTGCTGTTTTGCTTTTATTTATTTCTCTCTTTAGGTGCTTGGGGATAGTTGCTCCTTTCCTCTGTTCTTTGAATAGCTTCAAGTGTTTTTTGAAGTGTTGGCTTTTTTGGACATATATTCTTTCATCCTGTTTATATCATGAGAGATTTTTTTCTTTGTCCTTCAGCTATTATCTACATTATTGCCTAGTATAGCAATCTGTGTTGGCATCTAAAGTCATTTAGCACTGGGAATACTTTGGTCCACGTTCTTCTGGCTTTCATAGTTTGCACTGAGAAGTTAGCTGTGATTCTGTTGTTACTTGTTTTTCTTTCATGGCTTTCAGTAATTTGTCTTTGTTTTGAGCATCTAGCATTTTAACTATGTTATGGCTTGGAGAATTTCTTTTCTGGTCTTGTCTATTTGGTGTTCTATGTGCTTCTTGTGTTTGATGTGTTTGAAGATTTTCAGTTTGGGGAAATTTTCTTCTATTATTCTGTTGATCAATACCATTGTCTTGGAATTCTTCTCCTTCCTAATACCTATGAGGCAGAGGTTTGGTCTTTTCACAGTGTCCCACATTTCCTTGTTGTACCACTCTTGTTTTTNCTTTTCCCTTAAGTTGTTTTGGTCACAGTGACACAAAAATAACTCAGCAGAAGCCTTTGGAAAGGAAATAAATTCACAAAAATGATGTATTCAGATCGAAAGAGACTGAAGTACTGAAGAAAATGTTCCAAGTGAGCTAGTTTCATATTGATCAAACACAATCATTTTATTTGGCTATCCAAATTATTTATGGATTCATGAAGTAACTCATCCAGAAGAGAAGGAGATGATGTAATCTATAAGCATTTTCTGTACTGGGTGTTCTTTGAGCCAGTTAGTACCACCTAGTCTATGCAAAAACAAAACACACAACGAAACCAACAAACTAACTCTTCCCATTGAAACTATTTGCAGGTAAAATAATTCAACTTCTGAAGGACCGGACAGTTTTGACCAATTCTTGTTGGTGGCTAAGACTATGTATACTTTGTAGAGACTGCGCTTGAGTCCCAGCACAGTCAGGAGATCAACAGTCCTTTAGCTCCTTTAGGAATTAAACACCCTCTTCTGGCTCTTGAGACCGCCTGCATGACAGCATACTACACAGTACCACATGGACATATATACAAAATTAAAAACAAGTAATTGAAACAAAAGTCCTCATTGGAAGAAGAAGCATAAAAGAATATCTCTGTCAACCTTTAGAAAGCTGGAAGGGTGAGAGCGATCTACAAATTCATCAAGTTTCTTTCTGTCTAGAGGGATCCTGGAGTGTTTAACTGGTTCAGCCTTGGCCTGACAGAATTCTGTACAAAGCTAAGGCTAGACCCTGGAATTCCAGACTTTTGCAGTCCTGTGTTAGTTCTACCACAAAGCATCTAACCTGAGTTCTTGAAGTCCAGGATACCAAGTCTTAAGGCTATGAACTTGGTTATGATCACTTTTGGCATTACTTCCTACTGTGTGAAATATGCTAACTGTTGCATTTGAAATAAACTTGCCACTCAGGTCTGTCCACAATGTGCACCCAAAATAGACTCATGCAATGACAATTAATGTGTAAAAATATTCAATTTTTATAAAGTGTTTTTATTGATGTTTTGCATCTTTCATACATTCATTTCTCAGTCCAATTTATACAATTCCCATCCCATGGCCGTTTCTAATCCCTTCTCCCCAGTCTCTAGGTTTTTGATTGGGGAGTACTTTAAAACTTTATATTTAATTATTATTTTTTTGTCTTTTCAAGACAGCATCTCTGATAGCCAACTGTCCTGGAACTCACCTCTGTAGACCAGGCTGGCCTTGAACCTCCAAAGATCCGCTGCCGTCTTCCTCCAGAATGCGGATTAAAGGCGTTGCACCACCACGGGCCAGGCAAGGTTATTATTATGAGATGTGTTTTGCTTCCTTTCACCTTGTTCTCTGTTTGCCATTCTTCATCTAGGTTTGTATTTCTGCTGTTCTTGCTTTATTTATTTCTCTCTTTAGTTGCTTGTGGATAGTTGCTCCTTTCTCTCGTTTTTAATAGCTCAAGTATGTTTTGAAGTGTTGGCTTTTTTGGACATATATTTTTCATCCTGTCTTATATCTGCAAGATTTTTCTGTCCTTCAGCTATATCAACATATTGCCTAGTATATGCAATCTTTGTGTGCATCTAAAGTCATTTAGCTACTGGTGATACTGTGGTCCATGTTCTTCTGGCTTTATTAGTTTGCACTGAGATTAGCTGTAATTCTGATTGTTATCATTACCGTTTATTCTTTCTGGCTTTCAGTATTTATCTTTGACTTTTGAGCCTCTAGCATTTTAACTATGTTATGGCTTGGAGAATTTCTTTTCTGGTCTTGTCTATTTGGTGTTCTATGTGCTTCTTTGTTTGATGTGTTGAAGATTTTCAGTTTGTTGGAATTTTCTTCTATATTTCTGTTGATAAAATACATGTTTGTTAATTCTTCTCCTTCTTCTATACCTGTGTGCAGAGGTTTGGTCTTCATCAGGTTCCCCACATTTCCTTGTTGTACCACTCTTTTGTTTGTTTTTGTTTTCTGTTTCTTTTTGGTTTATACATTTTTTTATTTTATTTTTTCGATTTTTTTTTTTTTTTTTAAATCATAGTCTTTACTTGAGGATTCTAATTGTTTTGTGTTACCTTCCAGGTCTGATATTCTATTTCTGCTTCATCTATTCTGCTTCTGAAGATTTTCCCATTCTTTCCTGTTGATTGGATGAGTGTTGGATTTCCTTTTTCATTTCATCCTGAGATTTCTTTAGCATTTCAACTTCCTTTTGGACTTTGTCATTCTTTTCTTATAGCTCCTTGCTTCATTGGTCAGTTTCCTTTTTCATTTCAGCCTGGGATCTTTTCAGTATTCCTACTTCCTTCTGGGAGTTTGCCATTCTCTCCCTCTAGTTCCTTCCTGAGTTTTTCATTCTCTCCCCTTAGTTCTCTGATTTTTTTAATTCTTTGATTTCTTTGAATATGTCCATGACTGTTCTTCTAAGACCCATATCCTTGATTCCTTCCAGCGAGTTATGTTGTAGGGATCTTCTATAGGAGTGGTAGACTTTGATGCGGATTTGTTATGAGCTTTTCCCCATGTTGTTGCTTTTTTGTTGTGTTTTTGGCATGTGGGTTTGTTTTGTTGCTTGTATTCTGGTGCTAAACTCAAATGTTTATATGGCGGAATGGCTTGTCCAGGTGTCAAATAGAATGGCAGGCTTGCTGTCTCTTCTCTTCTTCTGTTACCTTCTGCTGGGGAGGGGCTTTGATTTAGTCCACGTGCCAGCAACCTGGCTGTAACCTAGACTGGGTGCCACAGATCTGTGTCTTCACCAGTTCACGGAATTCATTTGCACTGAGAGCTGAGCTGAGGTAGAGCAGAGGTCCTTGATGTCTCTGCACTCCTCAAAAAACCAAGATGGGAGCTGGAATGGAGATGGGGCTGGAGAAGGGCCTCAGGGCAGCTGATCTGTGTCTGATCCGAGTTGTGAGGCTCACCTGTACCCAGCGGGGAGCAGGGATGGGTGTCGAGGTGGATCTGGGCTGAGCCTGTAAACCACTGAATGCTGCCCATTCTTCCCTTTATCTTCTGAAAATTCTCCAGAAACCAGGTAAGTAACAACAGGTCACTTCGGAGCTGAGCTCCCCCTTGCTCTCTTACTTTGCTTCCCTGAACAGTTACTCTAGGTTGGCTGTGCAGCCTAGTGTCCAGGACGGGAGTTGTGGCAGGTTCTCCATCTTTTCCTCTGCCTTGTCCCTGGATAAGTGCATGCAGCAACACTGCTCCTACTGGATCATCTGCACCACAGCACTGGTACCCTGTGGTCCTGCTGTCTGCCTGGCTAGCTCCACTCAAGCTGCTGTGCATGCTGGTCAGGCCCCAGGCAAGGTCTTCGGAATGTACCCAGGACACTGGGAGTGGGGAGTCCCCGGGTGGCTTCCGCGGACCTGGGTGCACCCTATGGTCCTGCTGCCTGCCTGGATACTTTCAGCTTTTCATTTACCAGTTCCATCCACTCAAGGACAAAATCATGTCTTGCTAGACCAGACTTCCTTTTCTGAAGAACGAGCCTCCATTTAAAGACAATATTTGGTGTATTCCACCAAATGATGTGGAAACCATACATGCATAAACATCTTTGATTATTTTAAAAGAAACAATAAAAATAACTGCATGCAGCAAACAGGGAAGAACACATCCACATTTTCATGTTAGAAGTATTCTTTAATTGTAGCCAATCAATGAGCTGCCTCTTTAAAAGGAATCTGGGACATGGAAAAAATTAATATTCAGAAAAAGCAGAGCTTTGCATGGGTCAGCAAGATGTTTCAGCAGGTAAAATTTCCTGCTCCCAAACTTACGACTTGTGTTTGATCCCCAGAGCTTACCTGGTGGACAGAGGGACATGCTGCCTGAATGTGAATGTATGCACACATACACACACACACACACACACACACACATGCACACACACACACACACACACACACACACACACACAAATTATTTAAAAAAAGGATAGAGAGCTAGTAGGAGAACTTGAAACTAAGAATAGTCATAGCACTTTTCCAGGGGGTGAGATTCCCTCTGTAAAGGACACTGGGCAATTCCATTTTTTATTGTTACAGAGGTAAGGGGGCAAAAGTTGCATGTAGGTGGTGTATAGAAAGCCAGAGAGTCATAGCCAGGCGTGGTGGCACACGCCTTTAAACCTAGCACTTGGGAGGCAGAGGCAGGCAGATCTTTGTGAGTTCAAGGCCAGCCTGGTCTACAGAGTGAGTTCCAGGACAGCTGGGACTACAGGGAGACCCTGTCTTGAAAAGACCAAAAAAAAAAAAAAAAGCCAGAGAGTCTATGCAATATTCTACAGCCCAAACCCTTTCATCTCTCCACCAGAGCAAAGAATTATTCTGCCCCAAATCTGTTTGAGGATAAAACCCTCTAACAAAGGAAAAAATATGACCAGGGAACCTTATAGTCAGAAAATTGTTAGTTAAAATGCTTGTCTTGGTGATGGAGAAAGGGCTCAGGAGTTAAGAACACTGGCTGCTCTTGCAGAGGATCTGGGATCTGTAACATCACTCACATGGTGGCTCACAACTATCTACACCTCAAGTTCCAGACACTCTTCTGGCCCCAGTGGGCTCCAGGCTCAGAGTTGCATGTTGTGTACATACAGAGATGTAAGTATAGGTAAAGGATTCATACACATAAAATAACAGAAGAAAGAAAGGCTTATCTTTTTGTTCTGTTGTTTGTTGTTGAGCTACTTCTTAACCGTTTCTTCTACCATGGAGAATTCACATATGTAATCTCTTCAAATGGACCAAATTGTTTCAGAAATATATATTAATTATAATTACGTTTTGGATAAAAAAGTGCCCCTCTGCCTCTGAGGTAGTTGCTGAAGTCTTGCTCTCCAGCTAATGGTTCTACTGAAGAGTCATTGGGTCACTGTGATGCAACTTTCTGAACAGATTAATCCGTTGATAGAGTTCATAGCTGAATGGACCAGAAGAAATGTCTGTTTGGCGGAACTCAGTCTGTGAGGATTTAATTTTGAAAGGCATATTGTGCCCCTGGACCCTTCCCTGTTCCCTCTGCCTCCTGGCTGTGAGGAGGCGCCTCCACCATGGCACATCTGTCTTCCCATAGTCCTACAAGGGATGGACCCAGCTAGCTGTCTACTACAGTCTCTGAAATAATGATCCAAAATAAATATTTTCCCCTTAAGCTTCTACCCTCTCAGGCATTTTCTCAACATAATAATAAATAAGAAATACAGGAAACTGGCACCAGAAGTAAGCCCTACCTTGTAAATACCTGATCACATAATTCAAAAGATATTGGATAATATAGAGAAGCAGTGTAAACACCTAAAATGTTAATGGAGAACTCAATAGAGGGTTGGGGCAAGAGCTCAACGAGCAGAATGTCCATTGAGGGGAAAAACAGTAAAGGTGGTGCTTGAGTGCCCATGTGAGAACAGGAGTACACTAAAATTGGTCTTCAGACATTCATGTTACTACGTCACATGAATATGTTTTCATTTCCTTCCTATTCTGAGACTGGGCAAGGATAAGAAATGGACTAATTAACCTGCAGGGAGAAATTTCAAGGCGGTGATATTAGTTAATTTTTCATATTGATGACTAAAATACCTTCTAAAAACTTAAAGGAAACATGTTTTGTTTTGGATCGTGGTTTCAGAGGGTACAATCCATCAAAGTAGGCAAATAATGGCAAAGTTCAGGACAGTAGTACCATGTTGCAGATGATTACCAGAAAGCAGAGAAAGCTGGCCTGAACCAGGAGTAGATATAACCTTCAAAAGTCTGCCCTGTGTAACTTATTTCTGTCAACCAGACCCCATTTCCTAATACAGCTTCACAGCCTTTAAAATAGCTCTGCCAGCGGGGAACTGAGATTTCAAAATGTAAGCCTATGGGGGACATTCGGATGCAAGATATAACATTCTGCCCTTGTTCTATAAAGGCATAACTCATAATGGATAACTCATCATGCAAAATGCATGCAATCCAACTTCAAAATTCCTCATGGTGTTAATAGTTCTGACACTGTTCAGGAGTCAAAGTCCAAAGTCTGCACAAAGGTTCAAGGCAGTTTCTTAGCAGTGAGCCTCTGGGTGGGGAAAATAGTAAAAGAAAGATATGTGCTGTACAATACCAGAGTAACTTCCAACTCCAAAAGAGAAGGAATAAGATAATAACAATGAAAGACTGTACTAAGGAAAGAATGAAATCCAATATAGCAAACGTTACATAACAGCATACCAGAATCAGAGGCATAGTAGTATTATCTGCAGTATGGAAAGCTGTGTTCACCTCACAGCAATGGTGACAGCAGGCACCCGTCCTATACAAGATCAGACTATAAAAAAAATCCCAGCATAGACATGAAGAACTGGGTAAGAAGCTCCAGTCTTACCTAAGGAAATTGTCTCAACAGATGACTTCTGCGAAGGGCAGAGACAGTCTCTTTCAAACATGAGACCCTTGATAGGTTAACAAGGCTCCAGTGGATGGACTCACACAGAAGGAAATTTGTAGACACAAGTTAGACTCTATAGGCCTTATAAATATTAATATATTAATTATATTATAGCATATATAATAGAGTAAATTGGGCAGGGACCAATAAGGAGAGATGGAATAAGGGAGGGGAGCTAAATTCCATCAAATTATATTGTAGTAATATTGCAAAAACATCAATACAAATAGAGTTTATGTAGCCTTGGGATTTGTAGCACATGTGCCTTCTTTCTTGAGTTGGTCCAGCATTCTTTAGCAAATATTCAATGTTTCTGGCATATCCAGCATCCTGGGGTCATTGCAGAATGGGCATGTCTACATAGGTTCACGCATACCCCACCATGTTCTCAGCAAGACCTCAGGCTTTCTTTCAGCCTAGGTGTAGGCATCTCTAATTGTGGAATTCTTGCACTATGAATGCTTTCAATACCAGTATAATATGAATAATACTGTCTGCTGCCATCCTGAGGTATGCCCAGACTCTTTGGACCGTGTTTGTAAAGCCATGCTTTTCATGCTAATTCACACTATCATATCTTGAATCTTTTGATAGGTAGAGTCCTATCTTCCTATTGGCCCATTGAAAAATAAACCACTTGTGTTTAATAATATAAATAATGTCCACATTTATAATGTCTACGATTGAAATTTCAACAATGTTCGTACAACAGTGTTCAACAAAACCGAAAGTTTTTCGCATCTTTTGGCTCTGTTTACAATCCTGAATCTCACAGCAAATATGACCCAAATCAGCAAATATAATCATGCTGCAAATTGAATAATATAATGTCAAAATTCCCACCATTAAATTATCCCATTACTTATTAATTCAGCTTAATTCACCATTTCAGGATACAGGCAAAAGCTTAGCCAAATTATTTTCCTGAATGTAATATGAGTGGTTTCTTGTCCAAGTTCCAAAAAAGCCCTGGTTTCCATGTAAGCTCAGTCTTACTCTGCACATTTCTAGCAGCAGTTAGGTTTTCTGAACTCATTACAGTATTTCCCATAAATTAGAACGGGAAGCATTCTAGGGTTTCTCTAACCTATGCTCTTAACTCGTTCATATTCTACCCACAAACCAACTCTGCTAACTCAAGAACCATGTGTCAGGTTTATCATAGCATCAACTAGATATTGGGATCAATTTTCTATATTACTAACATTTTTCTTGCTATGGTCAAATACAGAACAGAATCAACTTAAAATGGGAAGCATTTATTTTGGCTTTTAGTTTTAGAGCATGTTTATGTAAAATGATTAAAATTTAGGTGTTAGAACATAAATTTTACTGTTATAGGGAAGGTTTGGTGGTGTTCCTGGCATCAAGGGCCTGCGGATCACCAGAGAACTGCCTGGAATTTGGGGCAGATTCTGCAGACATCTATCTCTAGGGATTTCTTTCTAACATCCAGGCTCAACCTCTTCAAAGCTGCACAGTCTTCAAGATAATATCGTGACCTGGGGTGCCACTGTTCAAACATGAGCATGTGGGAAACACTTCAAATTCAAACCTTAACAGGAGCCAAGTGTGCTGGCTGGTGCACAGGTTTTGCTAGCTTCTTTTATCCAATTTTCAGTGCAGAATTAACATAACAGAAGGGTTCGGAAGACTTGCAATTGGTCCAAGAAGTATTGCATTTAAGTTTGGGTCCAAGATAGGTATAGATATTATTATCCACAAAAGATATTATTATCCACAAAATAGTCTAGGACTTAGAATTGGGACAATAGGAAAAGTATCTGGAGAGAATCTTAGGAATTTGCCAACTAAGAGATATAGGTTTTAAATCATTTGAAATAACTTGCTTTGAGAAGAAACTTCTGGTGTATACTTGCTCACAGGTAGCTGGTCAGGGATGGGTTGAGCCATTCCGTGCAGGCATGGTTAGACAACATTCATGGAGGTTAGAGAATGCATGCTTATTAGTAATGCATGTATCACAGACATACATAATCTAAGGTTTGTGTAGCCGCAGAGACTTGCATCCAGATTTCAAGGGTACATCAGGTAGTGTAGTGGAAGCAATTTCTGAGGGGCTGATACATGAAACTGAGAGAATTGAGTCAAAGCTATAATGGAAAGTCCAAGAAGGTTGAGAGGGTAGGAACCTGGAATGTCTGCTGAGGAACTCCAAAGGCACTCAGTAGAGCCAACTCAGAAGACAGGCCAGGAGATTACTGGGATGTACCTGCTAGGGATCTTTGATACCAGACAGGCAGCTACAGCATTTAATATTTCCTTTATACTATTTAATTTTTTCTTTGGTTTCACACATCTTTCCTATAAATCCTTTCTTTCTCTTGCATGGGAGAAGCTTCCCTGGTACCATTTTATTTCTTATATTGTTATTAATTTTTATTGTTCATTTGTACATTTCATATAATGGCTGCCATTAAAATTTGGGGCCCCCTCCATGCTCCCAACCCTCCATCAGCACTTACGTCATCCATCCTTTCTATCCATTGAAGCATTTGAAGCCAGGTGTCCCTCTACACAAATTCATCCACTGGATTCTAGTCAGCATGACTAGAAATATCAAGTATGGCATCCTCTCGCTCACTCAGCCTCCAGTAGTTCTCAGTCCAGGACCCACCCACCACCCATTTCTCTTGCTCCACTCTGGGATCTTGTCTAAGGTGGCATTGGTCCCAGGCCTGGTACCATCATCACTGCAAGGTCACATGTGCCAGCTTCTGCTTCCCTAGTTCGAGTACCAGCCCTGGCTCTTACAACCTTTCCACTCCCTCTTCCACACTGATTCCTAGGCTTCGGTGGATGAGGTTTAACACAGGGGTCCCATCCAGGGACACAGACTATGGATTTACCCATTCTTTGAAACTCAGATGCGGCTTTCTGTGCATTGCACTCTACTGTGTAAGGAAGCTTCGCTTGTGAGAATTGATGGTTGCTCTCAGATTTTCTCCCCTCAACTCATTTCCCTATGTTCTATGAGTCCTAGGTGTAGCAGTTTAGCTCTAGATGTGCTCTGTGTGACAGTTTTTTTTATAGTGATTTGTTGATGTTTTGTGTATTTCAGACATCATTTCTCAGTTCAATTTAGACATATTCCTTTCCCTCCCCCCCCAACCCTGCCCCAGATCATGCACTCTGCCATAATTGTCCTGCATCTTTCTCTCAGTCTTTTTTATGTTTAGGAATTCACATTTTCCTCCTTTAATTTTATATTACTCTAAAATATGAATAGATACTTTCCACTCATATACAGTAATTACAGAGTCTGAAAGTAAGTGGTGGATAAATTATAGAACCTGTTAAGATATTTACTTGATAACAACATAGTTGCTTTCAGATAAAAAGAAATATAACAATAATGTTGTTCAGCTTACTTCTCATCTGGGGATTTGTTGTTAACATCCACAAATGAGGGAAACCATTTGCCACTTGTTTTTCTGGGACTGTGTTACTTCACTTAACATAATGTATTCAAGTTCCATCCATTTACCTGCAAAGTTCATGATGTCATCTTTCTTTACCACTGAATAGTACTCCATTGTGTAGATGTACCACATTTTGTCATCCACTCTTCAGTTGAGGGACATTTGGGTTTACATTCCCACCAGCAGTGGATGAGTGTTTCCCTTTGTCCACAACCTCTTCAGCTTTTGTTTGGTGTCTTTTCTTGATCTCAGCCAGTCGTATAGGAGTGAGATGATATTTGAGAGTGGTGTTAATTTGCATTTCCTTAAATTATTGATGTTGAACACTTTTTTGCAGTATAAACAATGGCCTTATTTCTCCAACTTATATTCCATATATATATATATATATATATATACCAAATTTACAAAGTCTGAATATAAACTATNTTTCTTTCTTTCTTTCTTTCTTTCTTTCTTTCTTTCTTTCTTTCTTTCTTTCTTTCTTTCTTTCTTTCTTCCTCTCTCTCTCTCTCTCTCTCCCTCTCTCTCCTTTCTTTCTTTCTCTTTTATTCTTTTTTTTTTAACCAAAGGATGTCATGTTTTCTCCAAGGAAGTGTTTGAAGGTTCCTCCTTGGCAAACTCAACCAACCATCAATCTTGCCGCAGTGCTCCACACTTGGGTCCCTTCCCCCATCGTCACCCAAAGGAAGTCAGAACACTTTTAAAGATGTTTCTCAGCCATCTTTAATTCCTCACTGGTGAAGTTTCTGTTCAGATCTTCACTCCATCTATTGAACAGGTCATTTGTTTTCTTAATTCTTTGTTTTTTGAGTAGTCTATATATTATTGACCTTAATGTTCTGTCAGATGAATCACTGGTGAAGGTTTCCTCCCCCTCTGTGGGTTTTCTCTTCACTTCCTTGATTTTTTCTTTTGCTGTATAGATTCTTTAGAGTTTTATGAGGTCCCAATTGTCGACTGTTGATCTTATTTCCTGTGTAGCTGCTGTCTGATTTAGAAAGTCTTTTCTTAAGCCTATGTTTTGGAGGTTATTGCCAAATTGTTCTCCTTTTTTCTCCTATCACCTTCAGAGTTTCAGGTTTCACATTGAGATCTTCTATCCACTTGGAGTTAATTTTTGCACAGAGTGAGAGGTAGGGGTTTAATATTGTTGTTCTACAAATGGTGATCCACTTTTCCCAGCACCATTTGCTGAAGATGCTATCTTTCCTCCATTGAGAGTTTTTTTTTCCCTTTGTCAAATATTAGATGGCTGAAATTGTATGAGCTCAAGTTTGGATCTTCATTATTGTTCCATTGGTCAATGTTTTTTTTTTTTGTTCCAGTGCCAGGCTGTCTTTATGACTATGGCCCTGTAGTATAGCTTGAAGTCTGGTAGAGCATTCCCCAATGTACTGCACTTTTCATTCAGGGTTGCTTAAGCTATCCAGGGTCTTTTGTTTTTCCATATGAATTTAAGGATTTTTGTTTCCCTAAGTCTCTGGAGAAGCTCATGAGGATTTTGATTGAGATAGGTTTGGAATCTGTACATCAATTTGGGTAAAATGGACATTTTTAACTATATTAATTTTTCCAATCCATGAGCATGGGAGGTCTTTCCATCTTTTGATGCCATTTTTAATCTTCTTCTCAGGAGTTTAAATTTTATGTTGTAGAGATCTTTAGTATCTTTGATTAGGTTTGTTCCCATGTATTTTATCATTTTTGAGGCTATTGTGAGTGAGAAGGTCCTCTTATATTCCTTCTCCACCAGTTTATTTTTGGCGTAAAGAAAGGCTACTGATTTTTCCAGGGTGAAAGTCTGTAAACTGAGTTTTAAAAATTTTTCAATGATTCCACAGCCATTTTTTTGACATCAGATTCATAGGAGAAATTGGACCTGAACTTTGAGTATTGTAACTTAGACCATAGGGATAATTGAAGTTGGACTAAATGCAGTTTTCATTATGAGATGGGCTTAAGACACTAGTACAGGGACTCTCTGAACTGTGTCTGTTTATCAGGTGCCCCTGTGTTTGAATGTATAACTCCTTGAAATATAGCAACTGTTTTAGGAGAGCAGCCCTTGTAAGGATGGCAGTATGAGCATGCTTATCAATTTCCTCAAAGCATTGCATCCAGGTTTTTTTTCCTATCTCCATAGATGGGGGTTGTTCATTTAATTTTCCTGTGCATCTGGTTGACCCCTAATGATGACATTTATTTTTGCAGAGCAGTGATAGTTTGATATATACACACACACACACACACACATAT
>VZQC01002004.1:1017412-1027455 GCA_009823505.1 Rhizomys pruinosus | reverse complement strand
TGATATACACACACACACACACACACATATATATATATATATATATATATATATATATATATAATGCGTAATAATCTAATCAAGGTAGTTATCCTTTCCATTTCCCTAGACATGTATAATTTCTTTAATTTTTAAGGATCTTCCAGAAGAATAACTTCAGTTGAGAATTTCCATAAATTATTTCCTGCTAGTTGTGGTCTTGTACGCCTGTGTTTTTTAAAATTATATAACCAAATAGCTATCTATATACCTAATTCCAAGGCAGACACCTTACTCTTTTTCATGGGAATAATTATCTTTTTAATAGGATTTTCTTTCCTTCTATCAATAAAGAGCAATAAATATTCTGTGGGTAGCTAATGTCAGAGTTATCATAGAGGTCACCTCCATTGAGGGTTAAATATAACCTGTAGTAGGTAAGACAGGAAGGTCAGGTTTCAGAAGTCCCAAGCTTATTTGGGCCCATTTATTTTATTATTTTTGGTACATGAGAGAGATGTGTTAGTGTGTGCAGGTGTGCATGCTTGTATGAAATACGTATGCATCGGGGCTGGAGAGATGGCCTAGCGGTTGGGAGCGCCGACGCTCTTGCAGAGGACCCGGGTTCTATCCCCAGCACCCACATGGCGGCCGAGAGCCATCTGAAACTCCAATTCCAGGAGAGCTCCAGTTCCAGGGGAATCCGACACCCTCTTCTGACCTCCGCGGCATTGCACGACACGGGTGCACAAACCTGCATGCAGACAGTACATTCATACACATACAGAAATAAATAAAATTAATAAAAAAAAATTAAAAAAAAAAAAGAAATACGTATGCATCAATATGTATTAACATGTGCATTCTGGCATGTATACACATGTATGCCCATGTTATGAAGACCAGAGTTTGAGGCTGGATGTGTTTCTCCATTGCTGAACACTTTATTTTGTGGACACAAGGCTCAGAGCTAACTAACTGAGCATGCTGTGTAGTCTATTCGCTCTAGTAATGCACCAGTCTCCACCCCCCTCTGATGATGGTGTTATAGATATGTACCACTTTGACAGACTTTGGGATTAGTGATGGGGATCCAGACTTTAGGTTCTTGTGCTTGGGTGAAGTGCAATTCACTGACTGAGACATTATCTCAGTGTGGCATCTATTTCTATCTTAATACTTCTTTTTATATAATACTTTTATTGATGTTTTGTGTATTTCATACATCATTTTTCAGTTCAGCTGAGACATATTCCCCTTTCCCTTCCTCCCACTCCACCCCAGTTCATGCATTCTGGCATACATGTCCTGCATCTTTCTCTCAGTCTTCTTAAAGTTTTTCTCTGCAAAGGTTTATAGTTTGGGGTAGAATTTAACTATATTAGTCAGTTCTTTGACCCAGTCCTTATGTTTCTGTGGTTCACTCCCAAGTGTATTGCTTCAAAGTAAGCCTATATACATGTTAAGTATGTAGCAGAATTATGTCCTCAAAGAATAAACTGTATGTTAGCTCTGATATATTTTTAGGAGTTCACATTTTTCCTTTTAATTTTATATACTCTAAAATATAAATATTTACCTTCTGCCCATATACATTAATTACCATGTCTGAAAGTAAGTGGCAAGTTAATTCTGGAGCTCATTAAGAGATTCACATTATAACATCACAGTTGCTTTTAGCTAGAAAGAAATATAACAATAACATTGCTCAGCTTACATTTCAATTGTGGGATTTGGTACTAGCATCCAAAAATGAGGGAAACCAATCCCGTTTGTTTTGGGGGGAGGAACTGTGTTACTTCACTTAACATAATATGTTCAAGTTCCATCCATTTACCTGCAAAGTTCATGAGGTCATCTTTTCTTTACTGCTGCATAGAACTCCATTGTGTAGATGTAACACATTTTTGTTAGCCACTCATCTGTCGAGGGGCATTTGGGTTGGTTCCAGCTCTTCCCTCTTGTGAAGAGAGCTGCAATAAACTTAGATGTGCATGTATCTTTGCAGTAGGATGAGTCTTATGGGTATATACCCAGGAGTGGTATGACTAGGCTCATTTTGACTGTTTTAAGTGTTCTCCACACTGCTTTCCACAGTAGTTGTATGAGTTTACATTCCCACCAGCAGTGGATGAGTGTTCCCCTTTCCCCACAACCTGTCCAGCATTTAGTGTCTTTTGTTTTGAACTTAGCCAGTCTTATCAGAGTGAGATGATATCTTAGAGTGGTTTTAATTTGCATTTCCTTAGTTATTAATGATGATGAAAACATTTTAAGATGATTCTCAGTCATCTCTACTTCCTCCATGTGAAGTCTCTGTTCATCTCTTCACTCTATCTTTTGAGTGAGTTGTTTCCTCACCTGTTTTTTCTTTTTCTTTTTTTTTTTTTTGAGTAGTTTATATATTCTGGATGTTAATGCTCTGTCAGATGTATCACTGGTGAAGCTTTCATCCCACTCTGTGGGTTTTCTCTTCACTTCCTTGTTTCTTTTGCTGTACAGAAGCTTTGAGTTTGATGAGGTCCCACTTGTTAAATATTGACCTTATTTCCTCACTGCTGAGGTTTGATTTAGAAAGTCTTTTCCTAATCCTATGTCTTGTAGATTGCTACCAAGTTTTTATTCCATCACCTTCAAAGTTTCGGGTTTCACATTGAGGTCTTTGATCCATTTTGAGTTGATTTTCATACAGGGTGAGAGGTAGTGGTTTGTTTATTTTTTGTTCTTCTTCATATAGTGATCCAGTTTTGCCAGTACCATTTGCTGAAGATGCTATCTTTCCTCCAATGAGCTATTTTGGTCTCTTTATCAAATATGAGGTGGCTGAAATTGTATGTGCTCAAGTTTGAATATTCAATTTCGTGTTTTGGTCAATGGGGCTGTTTTTGTGCCAGTACCAGGCTGTTTGTATGACTATAGCCCTACAGTATAGCTTGAAGTCTGGTAAGGTAATCCCCCTGCATTGCATTTTTCGATCAGGTTCGCTTTAGTTATTCAGTGTCTTTTGTCCTTCCATATACATTTAAGGAAATAATATGAAAAGTTACAACAAAGATACATGCATATCTATGTTTATTGCAGCTCTTTTCACAGTAGTGAAGATCTGGAACCAAGCCAAATGTTCCTCAACAGAGGAGTAGATAACAAAAATGTGGTACATCTACACAATGGAGTGCTATGCAGTGATAAAGATGACATCATGAATTTTGCAGGTAAATGGATGGAACTCAAAGCCATTATGTTAAGTGAAGTAATAGACAAACCCCCCAAAAACCCAAAAAAACAAAAGTAATGGTTCCCTTCATTTGTGGATGCTACTACCAAATCCCCCAATTGAAAGGCAAACTGAGCAATGTTATTGATATATTTCTTTCTAGCTGAAAGCAACTGTGATGTTATGATGTGAATCTCTTAATGTGCCTGATAATTAACTTACCACTTACTTTCAGACATGCTAATTAATGTACATGGGCAGAAGGTAAATATTATATTTCAGAGTAATATAAAATCAAAGGGAAAGTGTGAATGCCAAAATATATTTTTGAATTAACTTACAGCTTATTCTCAGAGGTCATAATTTTGATACATATGTGATGGTCATATAGGCATATGTTGAAGCGATGCAAAAGGGAAGAAACAACAACAACATAAGGACTGGGTCAAGGAACTGACTGATACAGTTAAATTCTGCCCCAAACCACAAGCCTCTGCAGAAAAAAAAAATCTTTGGAATGACTGAGAGAAGATGCAAGACATGTATGGTGGCAGAATGTGTGAACTGGGGTGGGGTAGGGGGCTGGGAAAGGGGAATGTATCTGAAAGATGATGTATGAAGTACAGAAAATGTCAATCAAAAATTGTCTAAAATCATTTGTTACAATCAAATTTAGAAAATTTATTACATAGATTATTTGAAATCTTTAGGGAATATATTTTAAAAGAAGAGGAGATGTTTCTAAATTAATGTATTGCCACATTTTATTTATTGTGCGCATATCTGTGTGCACATGTGTACTTGTCCAGAGCAGGTGTGAATACAATGTGGGAGTTGATCTTCTCCTTCCCTCAGGTGTGCTGCAGGTACTAAACTCGGGTATGTGCTTTGTTGCAAGTGCCCTTACCTACATAGCAACCTATTCAGACTAACCATTATTTTCTTAAAAACCATCTCAATACTAAGCAAAATTATCTGTCAAAAACACCACAGAATATATACTTCTCTAAGGAGACCACTATTGTAAATGAATGGCAGTTGGAAATATCTTCATAATCAAACTTATAAACAGGATTTCACTGCACACTAATAAAGCCACATACTATGAAAAGGTAGTTTATAACAACAATGCATAGATGGTTTAATATATGAAAATTTTACATTAACAATGTTATAACCTCAATGAGGAAATATAAGTGAATGGTTCAATGATACTACCAAGAAGGTAGAATTTTTTACTTTTGTAGATAAAGTACTCTATATAGCAAGATATGTTCCTTTTTATCACATTTTTATTGATCATTTGTACATTTCACACAACTATTTTAATCAAATTTAAACCCCCTCTCTTATCCATTAACACCCCCCCAATATTAGACCCCATGGATTACACCATGCATTAAGTCCTATTGAGTCAAGCTTTAGTACATAGATGCCCTTCACTGGAGTTTAGTCAGTATATCTAGAGATTATAAATAATGTCTACTCTCTGTCATTCAGTAGTAATCAGTCTCCAGCAGTTCCCATGCTAGGGCTGGGCTGGTACCATCTCCCTTGCCCCACTTTGGGTCCTTGTCTTGTGTGATCCATGTCACCTTTGGCACAAGTTCACATGTGCAGGCTTCCAGTGGCCTGAAGGCCTCTGTTTCCCTATGTTCACGAACCAACCCTGGCTCTTATAATCTTTCCACCCCCAGTCTTTGAGCTGTGAGTAGGTGAGATTTAACATAGGAGTTCTATCCTAGGACACACACTCTGCCGTCTCCTATTCCCTAAAACCTGGCCAGTTGTGGCTTTCTGTGTGCATCGCACTCTGTTGTATAGGTAAGCTGCACTGGCGAGGGTTAAAGGATACATTAATTCTCTCTCCACCTGCCTAGCTTCACTATGTTCCAGGAACATTAGGCATAGCGGTCCAACTGTATACATGTTACCCAAGGACTGGACATCTCTCAGACATATATTCTCTGTGTGTGACCAATTGTAGAACTCTGCAGTAGCCTCAATCTGTTACCAAAAGGAGCTTCTTTGATGAGTGGCATATGATATACCCATCTTTAAATGTATACATAAATACTTAGCCTGTGGTATGAAATTGTATTTGTCTAGAGATATGACAGAGGTAGGGATTCCTGTAGGATCTCTGACCACTCCAGTCATGTGTATTGGGCTGGGTTTTCAGTGTTGTCCATGAGTTTACTTCCACTGAGAGGGCTTTAACTCCAATTAGAGAGCTTTGATTATCCCCCCAGATAACAGTGCCACTACTGTGCCAATAGAAGTAGTTTGCTGTGTCACTCATTATGGTTTATTAGGCTTTAGGGCTGGGTTGGACATTGACTGATTTTCTCCCTTAGCAGCTTGCATGGTATCCTCTATCACTATGAGAGCTAGACTTTGAGTAGAAAGCTTCCAGGTCAGTTCTTGCTCCCTTGGTCCAAGTTCTGTGTCACAAGTATCCTGTCTTCAGCAATAGGGTCTTCTCTTCAAGTTCTAGAAGAAAAACAAGGGCTCTCACAATAGCCTGGGTTATTCAGGGAGTCTCTTGGATTATTCCAACTAACCCCTCAAAGCGAGGTGTCTCCTGCTTGGCACTGTGCTCCCTGTCACACAGCCCCCATGTATACACACTCACTAATGTGCAGACACTACCTGCCTTTCTCAGGGAGTTCTGTAGAAAACTCATTTCCTTCTGGCTTCCCTTGCCAACCAAGCTTCATTAATTTGCTTCTCTCTCTCCCTGCCCGACCTTCTCAACTCTCCCTCCCCAATCCAGGCATTCCCATTACCCCGACCTGCTCTCCATAACACGTGCCTCCTACCTCCCCTCTCTCCGGACCCTTCGTTTCCCAGCACCATTGACAGCTGCATGTCCCTCCCCCTCCCTTCGCAGGTGGACACTCCCATCTTTGCCGCCTCCCTCACGGTAACATCTGTTCCTCACTATGTCAATCTCTTGGATTCCGTCTTTCAGTGCACATCTGTTTTTCCGTGCCATTTTCTTAGCTCTTAAATCAGGACATGTACTCATATGGAAGTGACTGGTGTTACGATCCGTAAAGGTGGGAGAACATACCTCACTTGCTTTTCAGAGTTTGTGTTATTTCTACTTAGTTTAATAGTCTCTCGTTCCATTGACTTATCCTCAAATTACATAATTCCATCTTTTCTTACTGTTGAGTAGGACTCCACGGTGTAAATGCACCGCATTTTCATTATCCATTCATCAGTTGAGGGACATTTAGGTTGTTTCCATGTCTTAACTATTAAGAAGAGAACAGCAACACACATGTCTTTTATAAAAGATGCATTGAAAAGATGTTGTAAAATGATTTATCTTAGGAATTACTGTATAAAAAATCCACAGCTTATCCTAAATAATGACCACTAAGCACCTAATGCATATGAAATGGAAAGTAACATAAAATGTTATGGAAAATGCAAAGGTGTTCTTTACTTAAAAAAAAAAAAAACCTGTCAGTAACTTGCTCTTTAAACCATGACTCAAAGTTATTTTATGAAACACCATGCTCACAAGCCAGGCAAAAATGGATAGGTTTTGTGATTTTGTACAAATGTCTCACTTTATCTAAACATAAATTTGCTAAACAGGAACTATTATAAATTGATGCGGAAAGAACTGACCTTTTAGATATTAGTATATGTGAAAAGTTATATTAATTAAATGAGCATAGAACTGGCGGAGAATTGAAAGACATCCCCTGTGGAAAGCTAAGACCAAGGCTTAGAAAGAAAATAAATGCGGACATGTGATGCTATTGTAGAGAATATTCAGGGAATAGAGCTAGAAACATAGGTAGGTTTGGAACAGGACAAAAATACAATGTACAATTTAAACATTGTTAAAAATCTTATCCTTGGGGATAGTATGTATCTCTGACGTTGAATGTTTGCCTATTATGTGAGAGACCCTGGGTTCCATGTCCCATACCATCCAGAAAATAAAATTTTTTTTTGGTCTTTTCAAGACAGGGTCTCCCTGTAGCCCCAACTGTCCTGGAACTCACATTGAAGACCAGGCTGGCCTTGAACTCACAAAGATCCGCCTGCCTCTGCCTCCCAAGTGCTAGGATTAAAGGCGTGCGCCACCACGCCCGGCAAAATAAAATTTTATCGTAAGAATATTGAGAACTCTCAGAAACATTTTTACCAAAGATGAGATGAGAAAAGAATTTGCTTTGGTAAGAAAAGAAATTAACTGATTAACATGAAAAATGACAGGGGTAAATCTCAGATGTCAAATTGACTGGTAGCTTTGGAATAATCTGGGAGAAGTCCTGTGAGGGTTTTATCTATAATATTCATGTAAGTAATACAACTTTATTTGGCATAATACTATTTTCAATGCTTAACCATTTCACATATGTTACTAAAGAACAGTCTCATTTGTAGATATTTTATTCCTTTTTATGTCTATCCACATATATCCAGTATGGAACTATGTGTCACTTTACATGAGGTACTATAATAAAATACATAAATCAGGTAGCTTATACAGAACAGAAATGAATAACTCTTGATATTAGAGGGTGTGTAAACTGAGGTCAAGTTTGAGGCACTACTAACAAATTCAGTGTGTGGTAAAAGCATTTTTCTTAGTTTCATAGAAAGCTCTCTTACTGTATCATAAGGCTGTTTCATGAGGTACATAAGATGTACTTAGACTAAGGGCCCAGATTCCTATCATGAGACTTGTACCTTAATGATTAACTACTCTCAATTCACAATTCTGAATTCCACCACTATGACGGTAAAATTTCAAAATATGAGCCTGGGGCATTGTACTCAAACATTACTCTATATAAGCATTTAGTCAATAGCATATGTTTTAGGTTTTCAGAATCAGATGTTGAACTTGATATTTACTAAAGGCTAAAGGCTAAAGATTGACCAATCTGTTCTTACTGGAATTTGGGGGAGTCTCTTCATTTTTAGCAGGTGATCCTAGGAAACTTGAGTACCTTCTTGGGATTCTTATACGTATTAATCAGAGCATTTTAAATGAGATTCAAATTGAAGATCAAAGACAATTTTATAGAACTTGAAAGAAAAATATTCTTGTGTGCATAGCTGCCTTTGGCCCTTTCCCACTCCTCTTCTGTCTCAGGCCTCTGGAGTAGCTCCCTAACCCATGCTAGCTACATAATCTAGCAGAGATGGTTAAGACACTCCACTTGCAGCCCTCACCCCTATAGCAGAGAAATTTCCTTCCGAGGTGGGGCACCCACAGCATGCAGCCACACAGACAGCTCCCCAATGTCCCTCCCTCTGCAGTTTCCTGATTTCCAGGTTACTAAAGCAAAGCTAGGAGAGAATCCTCCAATCTTAGAGAATTTACTGGGCTTCTCTACAAAGTGATGGCAGAAATTCACCATAGCCAGCCCTGAAACAAATCAACATATGAGCCTTTTGGCACAGCCAGTTCTCTCCCTTTCAACACGGCCACCCATCTTGGTATGACCTCTGTGCCTTATGCCCATGGTGATAAAATGGCGAGAGCACCCAGCCTCATGTGCTGGGCTTTTTATATGCCTCAGCAGCATCCCAGAGTCTGTCCAGTGCACCTTCTTGCAGCATCAGGAAATCTGCTCTGCCAGAGATCTGGCTTTGCCCTTAGCTCCTCCCTCTAAATAGACTCCATTGTTCGCCTAGTGATAAGGCCATTTTCAAAGAAGACATAATTTATCCCACACCCCTAGTTTCCCCTGGAATCCTGATCTGCCTGCCACAGATCAACCTGGCGAATACCCTGACAGGCTTGCCTAGTACACTGACCAATGTACAGGATCCTGAAGCAAACATCAACCAACTTTTCATACATATACAAAAGGCAACCAAGTACATAAACAGTATAAATAGACCCAAAATTCAACTAAACAGATGTAGAAGAGAATTTCTTCAATCCTACCTCTCACCCTGTACAAAAGTCAATTCCAGATGGATCAAAGACCTCAACGTGAAATCCAAAACTCTGGAGGTGATAGAAGAGAAACTTGGCAGCAGACTCCAAGACATAGGTGTAAGAAAAGACTTCTTAAATCGGACAGCAGCTGCACAAGAAATAAGATCAACAATAGACAAATGGGACCTCATTAAACTCAAAAGCTTCTGTACATCAAAGGAAACAATAAAGGAAGTGAAGAGAATGGGAGGAAACCTTCACAGCAGTTACATCTGACAAAGCATTAATTTCCAGAGTATACAAGCTACTCAAAAAACAAAGAAGAAAGAAAACAAATGAATCACTCAGAAGATGGAGCAAAGATCTGAACAGAGACTTCACAGAGGAGGAATTAGAGATGGTTGAGAACACCTTAAGAAGTGTTCAACATCGCTAATAATTAAGGAAATGCAAATTAAAACCACCTTACGATACCATCTTACTCCAGTAAGACTGGCTAGGATCAAGAAAACAAATGATGCCAAGTGCTGGAGAGGGTGTGGAGAAAGGGGAACACTCATCCATTGCTGGTGGGAATGTAAACTTGTGCAGCCACTATGGAAAACAGTGTGGAGAACCCTTAGAAGACTCAAAACGAGCCTGCCATTTGACCCAATCATACCACTCCTGGGTATATACCCGCAAGGCTCATCTTAGTGAAGAGATACATGCACAGCTATATTTATTGCCGCTCTGTTCACAATAGCAAAAAACTGGAATCAACCCAAATGCCCCTCAACTGACGAGTGGATAGAGAAAATGTGGTACATGTACACAATGGAATTCTATGCAGCAGTAAAGAAAGACAACATCATGAACTTTGCAGGTAAATGGATGGAGCTTGAAGACATCATGTTAAGTGAAGTAACACAGTCCCAGAAAAACAAA